>JABASP010000013.1:0-137250 GCA_019776565.1 Sminthurinus signatus | reverse complement strand
TATCTGTTGAGTTTGTTATGTGGGTATATTTGTATTTTATATGTATGTATAAGTATGTTGTGACCTGTAAAATACATGGAAAAGCTAAGCTTATGAATTATTCCTTTAGCTACTGTAAATTTCTCATACAATCCACCTCGCACAAACTCCAATCCAATCTTTAAGACTACTACGTGTACTACGCCATTTTAGTATATATATGTATATACATTATACATCCATAATGTACACACTACACAGAGATAGATAAGTGTGCTAGTGTGTTCATATTGTAATATCTTAGATCTATTTATACATGTATATGTGTAGTTTGTGTACAGTGTGTACAGTAGGAAAAGTACTAGAAAAAAAAGTAAGAAATCCATAAATGAAATCCACCGAGAATAAAAGAAAATATAGAGCAATATAAACGTATTTTTATGACACAACCAGGATCGACAGACTACAAACTAGATGTATTATATAGATGTATAAAGTATAATATATGTATAATGTATATCCATAAAAGTTTTTTAATTCAACCACATCAAATCCTTACTATTCTACGTTCTACATATTACATATGTATGTAGATACATGTATGATATTTTTTACTTGAATTGTTTCACTCTCTGTTTTACGAATCAGAAAACTTGGATTTTTTTTATATCAAAATTGACATTTTCATGTATGGAGTAAGCGTGAATTTTTTTTTTGGTAGATTACCAAGTTTATATTTTCCCTGCAAAAATTCTTTCAATCGTAAAATCCATATCTGTCTAGAGTCGAGAATCTAGAATCTAGAGTGTAGAGGCTAAATAGAAGCTGTATGCAGGAGACAGGACATGTGAAAGTTTTAGAAAGCACACATACTTTCTCCAACAGATTATTTTGCACAGATGGCCATCTCTTGAACACTTTTTAAATCACTAGAAACTAGACATACATGATGATTCCCTCCAAATCCATCAAAATAAACTTTCTTTGTAGGAAAAGGGAAAGTTTAGAAAATACAAACCACAAGCACCAAGGAAAGCATGAACTTTCACTAGAAACTACAAGTAACAGTAGGGAATATTATAAACAAAACTATAAGGAATGAAATGAAATGAATTTGATCTTGATTATGTAATATGATTATTATTGATTTTGGTTTCAGGAATTTACGTGATTCCCTTCATTTTGTTGAGCCAAAGAAAGTTGGTGTTTGGGGATGGAGCTTTGGTGGATATTTAACAGCCATGATAATGGGTAGTAAAGAATCGACAGAATTATTCCAATGTGGAGCAAGCGTCGCTCCTGTGACATCGTGGAAATTATATGGTATGAAAAAACAACATCAAATACCTATAAATTATTTAGAAATCAAGATAAGAGATAAGATTCACGATAACAATAGTAATACTTATAGTAATTATACTTATTACTTATTAATTTTTTGATGAACTAATGAAACGTTTTAGTAGGAATGAAATTATTGTTTGGGTATATTCTTTTTCAGATTCGGCTTACACAGAGCGGTACATGGGCAAGCCTAATATAACAGAAAATTACAAAGGTTATGCAGAAAGTGATGTAACACAAAATGTAGAGCATTTTGCTAGTAAAATGTTCTATCTACTTCACGGCACTGCCGATGATAACGTTGTAAGTTTTCACTATCTGTATGAAATTAATTATTTACCAGTATCATGTAGATATTGGTGATTCTGAAGCACCATAATAATATTATAATAACTAATAATAACAACAATGTTGTAATAATAATTTATGTTTTTTCTTCTTTAAAATTTCAGCACATTCAACATTCAATGCTTCTAGCCAAAGCCCTGATAAATAAGAAAATTCTCTTCCGTCAACAGGTTTATATAAGAACTACCAAAACATGATAACATAATACATAAATAATGAAAGACATTGTTTTATAATAACTACCTTTAAAGTATATACCTTTAATTCAGTAATCCATATTTCTGTTGTATTTCTTTCTAGATTTATCCTGATGAGCCTCATAGTTTGAAAGGAGTTCAACTCCATGTTCATAAGTCCCTTGAAACGTTTTTCGATGATTGTTTTCGAAAACAGATGGATCCAGAATTAGGACATAATATTGGTCTACAAGGAGGAAAATTTGAAGATTTTGAAAGGAGACGATAAATATATACAATTTTCAATATTTTTAAAAAAAGACATAACTACATAAAGATGTATATAAAGAAACATTTATTCTACAAGCAATCATCAAAAGAAATAAAGCGATCTCACATACATAACTTAATATAAAATATATTATTATAATACCTAAGACATATTTAGTAATCAATCTTTAAAAAAAATTAATACAATATAATATACCTATATAATCTACGGTTTTACCTTACTTAAAAAATGACGTAATTATACCTTTTCACCATGTACCAGTACCAATTACCAAAATGTACCAAGTACCAATAACCTATACATATATATTTATTGTTGTTATCCCTGTACATATGAATATTAAATATATATATATATATATACCTTTTTTTATTTTATTTGTATACTTTGATAAGTAATAAATAGAGTAGATCATATGTAATATAGACTGTAGACTTGTACCAAACATTATACTTTTTACTTAATACATATAGTATGTAGTATGTAGAATATGTAAAACTTTAAGTAGTTATTAGAACTTTTATCATCCGTAATCACTAATAAAAAATATATTCTATCAAATGTATCTATATAATCTATAGTATGTAGTGTATTATAATATTATGTATTATCTAATATAATAGCTTTTCATTTCAAGCCTTAAAATTCTTCAACTGCAACCAAATACTGCTAATAACTGGAAACAAGAAAGAAAGAAAAAAGATGTATATTAGAATTTTTCACACTCACACACACCTCTTCATTAAAAGACTTGAAGAATAATGATATATTTATTGTTCTAGATTTGCGATTCCTACATATATATAATTCCTACATGTTATTTCTCTATTATATTTACCTACATGAAAGATTAAAGTGAATTTATTCGTTAGTATTCAAAAAAAAATCAAAATCTCATTCTTCCAAAATATTATACACACGATATATACATACATGCATCTTTAAAAAATAATAATAAAGTGTCGTCTACTATCTACTACTTATATTACTAATTATAATATAATAGTTGTGGTTTACATAGTTCAATATATAGTGACACATATTATTATGGAAGAATAAAAATATTATTATATTTAAAAAAAAAATACTAATGTTTAATAACGTTAAAAATCTCACAGCTGCTGTGGTGCTGCGTCAAGAAAATAGTATGTAGAAACAAAAACTTGTAAATATTCATCAGTGATTACTAATATCACGTTTTATTCTAACCTAATAGTAAAATATTTATTAAATATCAATAATAATCATCCTATACATCTAAAAATAATTAAAAAAATAATTCATGAAAACGTTTTTTCGATTTTCAACGTCAAGAACAAAGACCCATTGATTCTGTGTTAAAAAATCGTTTAAAAAAAAGACCACGCATACATAAAAAATTCAAACAATTGTGATTTTAGGCAAATAATTAAACTGTGAGTATTAAAAAAAAATATTTAATTAATATTAATGTGGGTATAATTGGGTTGTAATTTTTTTTAGAAACTTTAACTTCCAATCCTTTTACACGTGTGTATTGAAATAGCCTTCCTGTTATAGTTGTAATTAATTGATAATTGTAGAAAAGTCTCGCAATTTGGATATTCACCAATTTCTTCCTTGTGTCTCTATCAAAATGTTTCTAATCAAGTGTTTCCAGTTTCGAGTAATAAAATATTATAAAATTAAACAATAATAAAAATTCCTAATATAATATATTATACTAAAATATATAATTAATAATTAGTGAGAATTCATCAAAAGTTTTTTGTGTGATCAAACTTATTTAACGGTTTACGGATTGCGGATATACATGGATAATACATTTAAATCATCAGTGAGGATTTTGATGATGATTAGAAATGTTAATGTGAAGACCTCTATAATTTATCCATGTTGTGTGTGATGAAAATACATCGCTTCTTCTTCTACATGTTTTACAATCTACAGTAAGATATATATAAATAACGATATTCTCGACCATTTAACAAATTAAATATTTAATAACCTATCTACATATAACCGAATATGTATAAATATTGATCAATAACATATAATTCAGTTTGTTCTTAGTTTCCTCCGTGTGTGTGTTTTGTGTGTGACAAGAGAAAAGTCATTAATAATTCTAAAACTTCAATAATAATAATAATATTTAAAGGAGAAATTCTTCAGTGAAGGATCTGAAATCGGAAGTGTGCAAAATGTGCAATATTATTGAAAATTGAAAATAATATCTTCAATCTACAATCTACATGAATCGAAATCATTCTCCATTATTATTAACAAAAGCGAGAGCTGATACGTTTTCTACCAGTTTGTGCTCTTTGTAATATAATTCCTATATTAAAAAGAGTCTTCGGTCTGCGAATACGTTATAATCTACAATAATAATAATAATATAATATCAAATTATGTATACATAATATGTTTACTAGTTTATGTTGTGACAGCTATATATATATATATATATATATTATGGTTTACAATCTAGTGAAGATATCTATAATCTATCTATAATTTCCTATTGACACGTAAATATTATGTGGATTGTGAATGAAAATGGATATAATTGTTTGAAATCCAAGGTAAGTTTTAGTTGATCATGTACTTACAATAATATATTATGTAAATTTGGAACCGTATCTATAAAGTAATGTATAATCTGATACAAAGACAAACTAGAAGTATACATATTATGGTATATGTTTTCTCCATAGTTCTGTAATCTGTAGTTAGTATAATGAATCAGTGCATAAAACGGAGAAAATTACTTTTCATGGGTACATATAAATCTATGAAGTTTCATCACGTATAATATTATAGAAAAGCGAATTTAGAATTTAGATCTACAAACAGATTTATTTCAGTGCATTTATGATACAAGAACGGTGATAAAATGATATGATATGCATATAGTGTATAGTGTAGTATAGTATCATGGATTCGAATCATCTCATAAATCTTAAAAATACATTTAAATAGGTACTTATTTTTATGTTGTATTTTACTTTTTACATGCTATGCATATGAGTATATGCATTCAAAGTGATATTATGTAGAACTTTATGGAGAAAAATTTGCAAGAGTATTTCTGCAAAAGAAAAAAAAATTATTGGCAAAAGCACAGAAAGTCAAGAGAATATCTTTATTCACATGATATCATCACTGTGTGTGTACTTTTTTTGTGTCTCCGATCGATCGTAATTTCTTCCTTTGCGCAGAGTTTTCATGTAGATATAATATATAATAATATTTTACATTTAGGTTAGTAAAATGTACACATTTCAGGATAAACACACACATCTACAGAGATCCAGATTCAAAATATTCTTATCATTATTATACAATCAAAAAAACAATAATAATATATTATACTTTCACATGTTTTAGATATCTTTACTCTGCTTCGCCTTTAACATACAATTTTTAAATAATATGTTGGTTGTTTAATAATAATAATAATATAGACATTGTTTGAATTTGTTATGTATAAAATACACAGATTTAGATAATATGTAGGAGATAAATTATTACATAATAATATATTCTTTGGTTTTTTCCAATCCTACATATAGATACTACATAAGAAATAGAAAGTGCCCTTTCAAAGCACATAATAAGTAGACACAAAACTTAAAACATACAACTTAGCATGGATTTAGAATGGATAGAGAATGGATAGAGAATGGATACACACTATCAGATATTATTATTATTATATTATACTTTTACTTTCACCAACCAATTACAAAAATGGTCGTGGAATTTTTTCAGTTTGAAATCGAAAGGGACTACACTTCTTGTTTTATCATATAATAGAGACTGTAGGAAAAACGTGAATAAAAGAGTTTACTTTTAAAGACAGTAAACGATTATTATACTATTTTATGCAATATGTATCATTTATAATTATTACTTATTACTTACTATATGTAATATTATGTTACAATATGTGTGTAACACGTAATACGTAATCATCATGATATAATATAATATTTAATATTATAAAGAACTATAGAATAATTTCGCCTACAATTACGTTCTCCTTCTGGTAGCCGTTTTACCATCATTACTTATTATTATTTATTATTATTATTACTTACTTTCGCACGATTATTCTATACGAATTTATCTATATTAGTCATGTGTGTATATTTACAAATGTGTAATCACTGATTGATACCTCTATAAACTATATCTATGACTAAGAAGGTTCCTTAAATGTCTCAATTTTATTATGTGTGTATTATTATTGTTATTATTATTATAGGTACGTATTAAACAAATTAGTAATAATAATAATAATTACACATGTCTTACATATTTTATGTATATGAATAATAAATATATACATATATATATATATATTTACCTTATTTATTAATTATTTAATATCCTATATGTATGTATACAAACAACTATACCTTTATAAATATCAACTATATACCTAAAGTAATAACGTCGATACATAATGTTGTTATTATTATTATTATTACCTATGTATCATAATATTCACGAATAATATCTCGCTCATATATATATAATAATAATAATAAACTCTATAAGTCAGGTAAATTTCCACTCCAACTATATTCAATACATTTACTTGTATCCAACATTTTCTCATTTCACTTCATTAATTCAATACTCTGTTTCAATGAAACACATCATCTCTACCTAATTCTGGGGTATTCACATATCTGTAAAGTTATGAACATATTCTAATAATTATTATTAGGGTAGAATCGGAACAAAAAGTGTTTGCCATTTGTGGGGGTTTTTAGGGTTTCGTATATATATATCATATATCATACATCTAACTAACTACAAAACAATAGGGAATGAAAAGGGAAAAGGGTATATAAATCTGAACGGCATTTAATATCATTTATCAATTCTGTTTGTTATTATTATGGAACATAATATTCTGACAAGTATCACAGATTTTTTCAACAACTATACAGTTGGTTCAAGTTTTTAGTGCTGTAATTCTTTTTCTATATACTGTCCCTTTACAAAGAATGACGTTCTTGCCTTGAGATGTTGAGTGTTAAAAACCAAATTATACCAAAAACATGTCTTTTACTTTATCTGTGATCTTTGACATTTAGACGATAAGGATGATGATATTTACAAAATATTTACAGTTTGCACCATGATTCAGTATCGTCGAGCACAACGTTGTATTTTTTGTTTGTTTTGTTTTTTTACTAAAACTTTCTGATATTTAACCACCCAATTAATACGCTAACATGTATAGAATCGCTATAATATAATTGAATATAATTGGTTCTGTCACATAATTAAACAATAGTACTGAATCAAGGTACACATAGATATTCATCGGGAAGTAAACATTGATATTTTATATAATTTTTTTCCAAATTCTATTTCTGTGATAGTGTATTTTGTAGTTTTAAAAAAGTAATTTCAACTACTTACAATCAAACGGGAGGAATCTTCATACCCTGCACGTTTTTACCAAACTAAATATGTTACTATTATTACTTTCACCGTTATTCTCTGCATTCGAATTTAAAATCAATCATGATAATATACATAAATCTTCCTTTTATCAGTTACATATTATAATATACTAATATTGTGTGTATTGTTCTGTTCAAGTTTCAAGGTTGTTTCCTAATAGTTTTGTAAATTACTTAAGTGTATTTTTAACAAACATTCTCACTTCCATGTCTTGACATCACACTCCATTCATTCACGTATTTCTATGTACATTATATTATGATAGACTACACAAAGATACTTTATAATATTCAAAAAAAAGTTGTTCTCACATAAAATTTTCTCTTTAGTATAAATTTGTACATGTTTCCATATTACATTATGCTTCATAATCGGGAAAATGGAAATTTTTTAAGGAACTTTAACACCTAAAGTACACTATTATCCTTCCTCTTATTATTATTATTATTAATAGGTATTTACAACATTATTAAGTTATATCATAAAATATGGAAACTCAACCATTAACGAAAACCAGCCGCTTGGATAATAATAATAATATGTAACATACATTCTTTTGGAAAACAATAACAATATAATATAGTTAAATATTATGTATATAATTTACAGTGTGTAGAAGGTATTTACAAAAATTATTGTTTCCTTTCTCATGATCATCATCAACGTGACGTTGTTGGGATCATTTTGTGAGCCAGGAGACTTAAAATGCAGTTTTCTGATAGTACTAGACGCCAAAAGGAGAGGAGACATGTCTCCTCGAATCCTTTGTTCAAACGTTTATATACACATTCATATAATAATTCATATACAATATACAGAATACAGACACATACGGAAGATTTTTCACAAAACAATTCAATTTTTCCACTATTAATTTGATTTGTAATAAATAACTAATATCAATGACCTTTTCTCTATAATATAATATTTAATCAGTATGAGGTCTTTGGACTTTTAAGAGAACAAATTTCATGACGTAATCTCAAAATTGAACGCTTCATAAGCTCCTTTACAATAAAACTAACCAAGTTTTACTTAAATTTTAATATCTACAACATTAAACTTAACTTAAAATATTATAAAGAACAAGTTAATTATATATTTTTACATAAGCTTTTTACACTTTCAACGTCATTCTGTTTTTCTTTTTTTTTTTTACTATACTTTATACAGAAAGTTATTTACAAAACCTTAAAAATTACATATTCCACATAATAATAATAATAATAACACTACTACTTTAGTATTTATACATTTTACACAAGATAGAATGAACAGATGTAATTTATATGTGTAAAGGCTTGTATTTGTTTTCTTCCTTTTTTTGTGTTTTGGTTGTACTTCAAGAAAATGATGATAACAAATAATAATATATTATTATTATGTATAACAGTTTTTATTATAAATGTAGGTTTTCTTTCCAATGTCATTGGTTTTACATTTTAATTCCAAGGAAATTTGCTTTTTCCCAATCTTCAAAATCAATGGGATCAAATGACGAGTCTATGAAATTTTCCATTGTTCCGTACAAATGATCTTGTACTCCTTTCAGGTCATGACCCTCATCTGGATAAATCTAGAATGGGAAAAAAGAAAGGAATGGTTTTTAAGAAAGTCCACACATATATAACATATAATATATATACTACGTACTACATAGGACTTGTATGTATAATGTATAATGTATATTTACTAATTTTAATCAAACGTGCTTACTTGTTCTTTGAAAGTGATTCCTCGTTTGATGAGTTCTTTAGTGAAGTGGAGGGTATGTTGAAAATGTACACTTTCATCGGCAGTTCCATGAATGATCAAGAACTTTCTATCTCGTAATTTCTCTATTATTTCCTTCCTTGTCACGTCTGCTTGTTCGTAACCACGATAGTTATCTGAGAAATTTGGCATACCCATGTATCTTTCCGTGTACACCGTGTCTATACATACAAAATAATACAATACATGTTATATGAAATATGAAACGTAATAAGATAAACAAGTATAATACATAATCCATTTGCTATCAATTTCTATGAACTGTGGAACTAAATTTCATTGTCAAAATGCACATCTTTACATTTCCTATAAATATAATACTTGCAGAGTATTCTTCTATTGTTCTATTGTTTGACAGAAACGGATTATGTTTTACATTGACAATTGACAATGCTGACAGGTTAAGAGGATTATAGGACACCTTTGTTACTTATCTAACTTCAAACTATATTATACATGTAATATGTAATGTACAATATAAAAGATGATGAAATCCTATTTTTGATGACAAGAAAACATATATAAAAGTGACACGTTTTGTCATTGTAATAATCTCATTGGACATTGTTTCTCACAAAATGATTAGTTGGTACAAAAGATAGATAGAGAGGAAACAGGTCTTTAATGATAATGATGATGATGTCGAGAAAAATATTCCTGGAAGTTATCTATTAACATCCAAATCCAAAAATAAAGGAAAATAGTATGTATATATATCGTAGACTATAAACCTCTACTGTCCACGATCCACGGCTATAGTAAATCCTAATTATTTCTATATTACAATCTTTGTTCCAAACAATAAGTTACGACAAAAGTAATAGAATCCTATTTAGAGGAGATGTCGTCATGTATCACATAATACTAATATGTTATGTAGGTAGTAAGTATAGGTACTGGCAAAAGACAAAAGATTCATGATAACTTTTAGTATAAATGACATTTTCATCAACTATACAATGTACAATGTAAACATGTGAATGACAGCTATGTTTCATCTATTTGATCATGCCTCACATGTGTAGGTTGTTTTGTCCTGAAAGATCATCTCTGTGTAAACAAAAGGGAAATATTACTGAAATTGAAAAAAAAGGAGAAAAGACCTTTACCATAATATTCAAATTTGGTGATTGGAGCTACAGAAATTCCACAGCGAAAGAGTTTCTTTGTATCATGGGCTAGAATGAGAGCTGCAATATATCCTCCATAACTGTGTCCCCACACTGCCATGTTCTCAACGTCAATAAAACTCAAGTGGTCCTTCAAGTACCTACAATAATAATAAAAAAAATTGTCATTTATATTTAAGAATAATATTATTTTAGCATAATGAATCATGAAATATTTTCTTTGGTACAGATATTATATTATACTTTATACTGTTCAATATAATATTATATGAGCATTCACATTTTAGGGAAAGAATACAGATATAAAATCAATAATCGATATATATGGTTAAACGTGCTCGCTGTATTCACTATTCATTGAGTAAAAATAATAAATCGTCTGTGTCATAAGCAAATAGATCGCCCGTAAAAAAAAGAGAGAGCATTTTATCATCATAATATATTATAGATAGATATGAGAAACGTTGAGGTTTATATTATGGAAAAAAAGGAATGGATAACTCTTAAACTAATATACATTATATATTTCTTTCCTTTCTTTTCATTTTCATTCGTCTATTTACACGTGTATAAAGTATAGGGTATGGTAAATATATTCAAGAAAAAGAAAGAGGGAGGGAAAAGAAAGAAAGAAAAATATGAGTGAATTTGTACGTGTGTAAGTTTTGGTTTTGTTTGTGTTTAGAGGGTCGATGAGAGTGCAACTTGTTCCCTGAGCTATTAAAATAAATTGTTCTACGAGATACACACAACTCCTGGTACTCTGCTGCTTTTGGCTAACATTTAGCAGTTAACGTCTGTTGTAATCGTAGTCCACATTCTCATCCATGCTAAAACCAGACCTAAAAAGCATGTGAGCGAGAGAGAGAGAGAGAGAAGGAGAGGAAGGAAGAAAAGAGAGAATTAGGCTGAGAGCTGGAGAAAGTAGATCGATAAAATGCTCACTAGTTCCTCAACTGTTCAAACTACTACGCAGCTGAGCTAAACAACCAACATCCACCATCATATATATAACACTGTTACATAGATATGTTCATGAAATTTCATTCTCCTTAGTTCTTCTATAGCTTTCCACTCAAAAATTTTAAGCATAGCTTTAAACTAAATATCATGTTTCCACATGTAAAATGTCAAATTAACTGTGCTTGTACATAAAAAATAAAAAGACATAATAAACTTTAATTTTTAAACCAGTCTCATAAAATTAAAAAAAAAACTCATCCGTTTTCATTGTTAAAACATTTAAAATCTTTTTAAAAATCTTCAGCTACATATTTTTGAATGTAAAAGGATAAAACAAGAAACTTAAAGAAACTCTATTTTTAGAGTATATCTATATTCTATATACT
Organism: Sminthurinus signatus; assembly: GCA_019776565.1. NCBI lineage: Eukaryota > Metazoa > Arthropoda > Collembola > Symphypleona > Katiannidae > Sminthurinus > Sminthurinus signatus. The sequence goes on along the minus strand of JABASP010000013.1, from coordinate 125,393 downwards.
TTTGTAAAAAAAACTCAAAAGGTGCTTTTACGATACGATTCACCATTTACAGCTCATGCTACATTGTTGTATAATATAGATAGATCTCCCATAAAACTTAAACTCCTTTCACTTGCTCGTCAGTCTGTCATTTTTTTTTCTACAAAATTAGTAGTTGGAGAAGAAAGGAAAGAATGGAGAAGTAGAATTGCACTCTTAACCTCCACTGAAATGAAATGATTGTTTTCGTTCCTGCTGTTGCTCTTCTTCTTCTTGTTATTATTATTATTTGTCTCTAGCTGAAAATTACAGTGACCTATTAGTCCGAGCTTTGGGTAGTTGTCTTAATTACTTTGCTAAGTAGCTATAGCCTTCAGTTTACACAGTCTACACTGCAGATTTTGAGGAATGAGTACGTTGTATGTACTTGCGCATTTCTACATTCTACACACAACTGCTCAGATTCATTCCTTTTCCTACAATGTGGGAAAATGTGGCAACAGATGAAGCACATTGTCTATACTCTAAGGGATGTTGTACTCTATTTTGTACTGTAAAAATAGATATTCAGATGAATTTTTAAAGGAGCATCATAAAGTTGTGGAAATGGAAAGTGGAACTCCAGAATTCCCTACGTATTTTGTACATTGTACTTGTTTTATAACACAAGTTTCCTTTCTGTTTTTAAAGACTTTTTGTTTTCCACTTCTTATAAACTCAAAACTCAGTATATATCATCATCATCCTAGAACCTAGAATATCTTGAGAAAGAAATTGATATTTATTTAGCATATTCTTCTTCGTCTTGTTTTTCATAAAAGAGTCTAGTCTAGTTTTTCTTCCAGTCTCTTGAAAAACCACAGACAATATATGTATGTGTACAAAGTATAAGCTTCTAGCTTAAAAAACAAAACCATTGGAAATATTGTAGATTGTAGTACATCAAGCATCAAGAAAGAAACTCAAGTTGAATTGGACATCAAAATTTATTATATTTTTTTACCATATATACACAAAACTTACGAAGGAAAAAGAAATATATGAAGAAAAGAAGAAAAAGAGTCTATGTAAAATTTTCTGAAACTTGATCATACTTTTTTTTTATTCTAAAAATATAAAGTTGAAGAGAAATTGAAGCAAAAGTTCTTTTGTTTGATATATTTCTGCTTTTGAAAGGCCTTTTTGTTTGTAGATTGTAGATAGATTTTTTTTCAAGAATTTTCATTTTTGTGTCTTTTTCTAGCAAAAAACGAAGAAGAATACTATTGGGATTATAGTGTAGGATGAAAATATATAAAAAAATTTTTTTTTTTTTTGAGTTCCATTTATTTGAAGAACAAAGTGGAAATAGAGCAACGATGATGATGATGATGATGGTACTGTAGATTTGCAGATACTTTTCTGAACATAATTCTCTCTATTCATTTTATGGTATTAAATGATCTGTCTCTTTTCCTCCTTTCCTCTCTTAAAATAGGAAATGTACATTCAATAAAAGCTTCTTTTTTTTTATCCTTTGAAACCTCGCTCGCTGTATGAAGTCTGATTGATCCTTATATTTTCCTAGTTGCTTTTATGTAAGGAAAATTGGATACTATTTTTGACTCGGTGACAAAATGACATGTACGTTGTACATGTGGAAAACGGAACCCAAGCCAAGCCAAGTAGATATTACAAAAGAAAAGGAAATGAATAGAAAGGAGACAGTTGAATGGCAACTAACAACTACATAATATAGACTTTAGTTGGACACTACTACAACCACTACTACTAACTACTACTATTAGTACTAGTACTAGAGGAAAACTAAATGGATCAAGTTGTAACTTTTTCCGTCATTTTTTTTTGTCTTGTTCTTACTCTATGACTTCCAATTGGTCAGTAGCATCAAAGGTTCCCAATTTTCTATAAATGGAATGACGGACATTATCTCCTTGAAACCCGGTTCCTCGGCCATCAATTTCGGCGACAATGAAATTCTTTTGTGACGTCAAGTATGATGCCCATGACAGTCTCCATTTTTCTGACACCAGTTGGGTTCCTGGTGCACCATAGCTGATTTTTTTTTATATATTATGTTGTTGTCATTTTCAAATTATTTCCGTTTCCCCAAACATCAAATTCAACCAAATCCAAATCCAATCACCATTCAAGTCCAATGGGGAGAGAGAGACATAAATATAAAAGAAAAAAAAAGAAGAGCATACCGAATTTTTAATCCTAATCCTTTACACAAATTCAAAATAGATACAAATGCTGGATAAAGTTTTTTTTTAAAAGATGAAATATTAGAATATATTTTTATAATCTCCATATTGTTTTTTGTCTTACACATGAAGGACAAAGGGGAATTTAAATTCTTCGTCTTCTCGAAGTCCTGGTGGGAGGAACAGTCTGACAGGAGCATGATAGCCACCACTTACTTCTACTTCAAAAGTTCGAACGAGTGGCAAACCCATCCCTGCCACTTCCTCCTGAAGCATTGTATTATTATTGAGAATGAAGAGAAGGCGGCCACTAGGGGCAGCGTGAAGTGACACAGTTGGCACACCTGTCAATTAAAGTATTTTAATTATTATGAAATGGAAATTAAAAATGTGATGCATAATGTAACATACTTTTCTTCATTGCATGATAATTATTATTATTATTATTTTACTGACCTGGGCCTAAGCATTCACGCACAAAATACTTGTGATTTGGACTGAATATCACGTTATTGTACAAACAGGGAGGAAGTCTCCAAGGTGGCACTGATGTTGATGATGATAATGATAATGATGAAGAATTCTTATAAGTATTATTGTTACGTCTACTGCTGTTATTACTCCCACTCCCACTGCTACTGGTACTTTGTGATAATGAACTTGTGCTATCTGATACAACATAAAAAGGATGTGTATGTGAATACAAAACGGAGGACTCTTCTGGATCTTCTGTGTTCTCCAGAGAATCATTACTCTTGCTCGATGAACTTTCTGTTGGACATGTTAAACAAGCTGGTGAAAGGATCACCGTCGAATTTGTCGACTTTTCTGCCGCTCGAAACAGATGACGTTGACCTGATCTCCCTTGCGGAGCTGCTATATAATATCTGTTGTAATAATAATAATAATAAAGAAAATCACATCATCATCATCTATTAAGTAACTTTACTTTTATCATAATCATCATTATTATTATTACTATTATCGCAGGAAAAATCTCATCATCTTCATCATAATCTTTTTACTCATAATTTCATAACTTTATCTTGCACATACATACAGTTAATGACAGGCTGTTAGGAAAAAGGAAAGTTGTGGAAAGAATGTGTATTGTTTTGATTTTGCTGATTTTTTTCCTTTGTATAATCTATAATATTCAACGTTATTATATAAAGTATAAAGGATACCCTATTCACAAAGTACAAAACTAAGATCTCATTTAATCCAAAAAATAGTCAGTTTCCTCTACACATTTTCTCTATTGTAAAGGTCACGTTTTTGTATTTGAGAAAATGTGGGTTCATCAAAATGAGACGCCTTTAGCCTCCCTCTGCCCAATGCAATAATATACTTTGTACGTGGTAGGGAAAAAGTCGGATGGATGAGGGGTTTGGCGTAAATGAATTTACAGTTTTATGGCTTCTATCTATCTATCTTTCTATCCATCGTCATTCTCAGTTCTCAGTATTTGAAGATTGTAACATGGAGAAGGTGAAGTTAACTGAGGAGAATACTAATCAAGTGAGCGGATGAAAATTGAAAGGAAATGAAAGAATTTTCTTTTATTCAGCAAGTGAAATTCCTCTTCCTCCTCTTTTTCACCACTTCCATTCCCTATTCAATATATTGTCATAGAAATTGAGGAGAGGGGAGGAATTGAGAAAAATGAGAAAGAAGTAGGAAAGTGGAGCAAGTAAAAAGTATTTACGTCGCCAGTGCCATATCGTTACATTACATTGCTTTCATATGGTACTTATTATATATATATTGTGAATGAAGAAAGTTGGAACTTGAACCAAAATCAAATTTTGTCGTTAATAAAATATAAAGTAGTCCCTGTTATTACATAGTGGTAAAATGAGTCTTTTAAATGAATAAAAGAACTTTTCAATTTTCTATATCAAGGCTTTTACAGATTTTTTATATCGTACAAAAGTCGTACAAGTATAGAATTGGAATTGGAATAGGAAATTTTGTATGGACGGAGGCGGTCGCGGATAAAACAAAGGAGAGGGAAAGAAAGAATCTTGTCATTGTTTTTTTCATAATTTGTATTTCCTTACATGAAATGGTTGGCTTGGTCCCAGGCGACAATCTGAGTGACTTCATAGGGCCCGTGAGTGATTGGAATTTCTTTACGGGTTTGTAAATCTAACCAGACGACATGACGGAAGAGACCTGCTTCACCATCTCTCCATGGAGCGAGTACGAGACAAGTGGAACCATTCGTGGAGAAGATTGGCGGCTCTGTAAAATCCAACCAACCTGTTCCGTGGTTCTTAATTGTGTGAATCTGTTCATTGAACAGGAAGAGAGAGAAAGAGAAAGCACACATTGTAAAATTTTGATTAGCTCCGTTCCTCATTTCCATACAATGTTATTTTCATTGTACATTGTGCAAACAACATACATGTGGTTTACTTTTACTTCGTCTTTTTATGCTACAGTAAATTCAATATGTAATAATATATGTTATTATGCATCATAATATACCTCTTCACAGTTCCACGACGGCGGTCTGCATCTAGATATTATTGAGACATTTTGCCTACGATTCATCCATATTGCTACTACAGAATCGTTATTAATCCAACGAACTTTCGAAAGATAATGTTCACTGCAAAAAAAATCATCACATGTTAAAATTTTCATCATAATAAGCTGTGGAAAAGATCTAATAAATCGACAATCCAGTCCACGTTGTTCATATTCATCTTCATTGAAATTAAAAACGGAGGCATTAGATATTAAATGTGAAAAATTCCCACGTACCTGGATTCTACAACGGCTGGTGGTTTTATTGGAACTGATTTTAATACATTATTTATGGTGACTATCCAAAGTTTAACTTCAGGATTTGTTGTCCCGGTCTGTTCAAATTTCACAAGAGTTTCAACAAGAATTCAAGTCAGAATCAGAAATAAAAGAATTGTAAAAGGTAAAAGTAAAATAAAGGAGCGGACTTCTCAAAATTCGAGAAATTGGAGAAATGAAATAATAAAAAGTTCTCTCCATACTTCAAATTGAATTCAACAAACAAGTATTGAAAATTGAAAGAGGAAGGGGGGAAATTTAGAGACCGTTCAATTTCAAAAAGTTATACCAGTTAATCAAATTTCAAAAAGTTTTTAAGATGAAAACTTTTTTTTAGATGACGGGGGGTTTCAACTTTCAACACTAAATAAAGGTTGTAAACTAGAATGTAGAATGTAGATGAAATTGAAATGGAGAATTTGAGAAATGTGACTCTACCTTTGGATATCTGAGGGTTTTTACTTGTGGATATGGACGTGGATTATCTCCATACCAGGAATACACGGTTTCACCCACTTTTGAGTCATTAAAACTAGCATAGATGAACTTTTGTCCGTCCGGTGAAGGCCATAGTGCTGACTGCGACTCCAAAACCCGTTCTAAAAATTTCAAGAGAAAAAAACAAGACAATTGAATTAAATTAGTAAGCATCTCTCCATTCTCCATTCTACACTGTATTTTTCTTCTCTTCGTGTAAAAGATCTACAGTCTGGAATCTAGAATCTAGAGATTCCATTAAAGTTTTTTTTTTACTGTAATTTAGTTCACTTTCTCTTTTTCTCCTTTTTCAAAACACTATGCATAGTATGTAGTATTTTGTATTTTACATTTCTGAAGCATTTTGAAAACAAATGGGTTATTTAAACAGAGACAGTGTCATTTTGTACAGCTATTTAGGAAATTGAGTGTCATTTAAGCTCCCGATCAGCATGTTTTTCACTCATTTCCAAGTCTAATCGAGTCAAGGCAGCTGTAAGGAATATCTTGAATCTTGAATTTGAAATCCCTTAAGATTTTCCTAATCCCTGACCCGTCCATTCTGGGGAATATTCTGGGAAACGAGTGTCTACAATGTAGACTCTACATGTTAACTGAATAGTGAATAGGAAACGACAAGGACCGTTGAATCTGTACCACAGCGCCGTAAGTATAAATGTAAGCTTTGCTTAAGATGACTGGATGGAAATTACCAATTACTTAACTCTTCCTTGTCTCAACTACAGCGTAAATACAGCGTACATTTATCCATAAATAAATACTCATGTGGATGAAATGAAATAAAGTCTAGATTCTAAAACAATAAGAACGAGACTCTATAAAACGGAACAATTAAGTTGATTGGAATTGCCAGCCCAACTGAGCCAGGGAATGGAGAATCTGGGTTTTGAGTTTTTAAAGGACTCTTTTCTTTCGTCTTCCTCTTATGTGCGTACAAACGGACAAACGCTCTGTGTGCTTTGTGTGTGACCGAATTTCAATCACAGATGTAACTAGTGACTATTTTCCTTGATTTCGTACTAAATCAAGGCCAAATAAAAAACATCAACAAATTTGTTTAAAAGGAAAGGGTAAAAAATATTACCTTCGTAAATGAAGTCAGGAATGCCATTGAAAATGACTCCGGGTTTCCCGGTTTTGGTTATACGATGAACTTTTGGACTTTTTGGACTGGGTTTGTAGTAAATATCATTTTGATAGACAAACAACAAACCATTACCCTTCCCACACCAAGTTGCATACTGAAGCTCGGGCTGCTCTTGATCACGACTGGCGTCTTCAAATGGACTCAATGGAACTTGAAACCTGGTGAAAATAGTACAAATTGTATTTAATTTAAATGCTTCTTTTAAATGTGCTTCGTTTTGAGTTTTAATGTTATCATTATACATCATCAGGTGACTCCAACTTACTCGTTTTCTATATCATAAACTGTGTATTTGGCAAGGTAAGAGTGTATCCACACTGGGCGATCATCATGAATAAATAAGATGAAACGTTGGTCCGATGAAACTGAATATATCTGCGCATTTAGTTGACGCTGGAAAAAAATATGAACAAGATGCATCAAAATTATCAACTGTTTTACATATTTTAGTCATATAACAATATATAGCGAATTTTTAAACCCACGATTGAAGCAAAACGAAACTCCACTTTGAAAAACATATACAAATATACAATATACAAGGATTTGATAACATGCATAAAAACTCTATGGACTCTACTTTTCAAAATAAACCATGGATGAACATGAACAGTAAAACTTGTGTACTTAAAAAAACAAACATCTCAAATCTCAAGTATTTCAAGTAACTCAAGTATTTCAAGTTGTACAGACTACAGACTACAGACATTTTACTTTTTTTATGATGTTCTTTTCACACATGAAACTCCTCCTTGTTTCTATGTACTTTATACTAATACTTTTGGCTTTGAACGGCTTTCCTCCACTGTACTTTGTAAAACATGTTTCGCTCCATTTTACTTTAAATGTTATTTATTTTAACTCGTGTGATTGAAATATCAGACGGAGAAAGGGGAAAAGAAAATAGGAAAGAGAAAAGGAGTGGTGAAAGAAGATATAACGTAACGTATCCATTATCCATAGTTTGTGTATCGTACATCGTAGCTCGTAGCTCGTAGTTAAGCACTAGAGCACGTTCCAACGTCCTCCTATAGTTCTCTGAGTTGTGTACTCTTCCACTCTCAACTCATGGCTCATGGCTCATGACGTGGTTCACTTTAGTTTAATCGGTTTACATTACCTAATATGTATAGTTTCAGATTTTGGATTTGTTCATTGTAAGACTTTTACAGATTCTTTTTATTCTACTTTGTTCTGTGTTTCACTATACTTTCCGCGGGTAACACATTTGTTTTTTTTGTTTGCATCCCTTTTCCCAATAGATATCTCTTTTATTGTAAAGGGCATTGAATGGGAGAAACAAGGGAAAGGAGAGGAATTGAATGGTGATGATATAAAAAACCTAACCTCAGTGAGCCAACTGCCGAGGGCAATTACGATTAGTTGAAAATAACAAAAAAAAACTAGAGATCTAGAGTTCTAGAGTTGAGTCGTCAACAAACCGTTACAAAACAATAGAAAACAAAACAAAACAACTATTTCATTCTCTTTTCCGTTCCCATTTCTATTTCTATTTGTATTCTTATTCTTATTGTGTTTCCTTACAAGCTCGTTTCATGGTGCCCGATTTTGGTGGTGGTGAATCTAGAATCTAGAGAAACTAGACAATGACTTTGGCATATGGAAAAACAACTATTGTACATTGTACAACTGCCTATCAAAATAAAGAGGGGGAACAACTGCAAACTACAAACTAGAAACTACGTACATGTACAATGTACAATGTACATGTATAATGTATACACAACATACATGGTGAATCTAGAATCTAGAACCTCGAATCTTGGATATTATTAACCACGAAAGAGAAAGAAAGAAAGTTGCCGATGAAAGAAGAAAATCAGAACCTGAGTCAGAGCAACCCAGGCCAAAAGAGACCAGTCAGTCAGTTCGTCAGAGTACTTTCTCTCCTTTCAAAGAGATTAGGTTATACAGAAATTGTTATTTGGGACGATGAAGCATAGAGTAGAAAAAGAGAGGAGGGAAAAAGGAGATAGAAATTTGCCCTCTTCCTCTCTTCTTTTCTATCCAATTCATGGGAAGTGAACTGAACACATTATGTTTCTCGTGTACATTGTGTTTGTAAAAGGTACAATGAAGAATGTAGAATCTCTAGTTACACAACTTGAACTTAACTCACTTGTACTTCGTTCACAGCTGACGTCCTTCCAGCTCCAAGCAGCTTCAAGCTTCAAGACTTCAATCACTCCTACATGTTACATAGGTACTTGCAGCTATATTATTATTATATCCGTACACTCTTTTTTTTGCTTTTATACTTTTGAGACTTTCTTCAAATGAGTTGCTCATTCTTTTCCATCTGCCATTCTCCATTCTATATTTCTTATTTCTCTACTCTCTCCCCCTCTTTCTCTTTAATACACGGGAAAAAGTATTCCAAAATATTTGAAAATGCTTCATAATATGTAAAAGTCTTAATGTGTACAGTGTACACTTGTACATTGTACAATTTAGAATCTTTAGGAGTTTAAGTAATTGTATAGTTGTACTGTGAAAATACAGTGTTGAAGAGAGAAGCACCAGGAATATTGACAAATATTGAATTAGCTACAAAGTTAAGCCAAGTTACTCTTTTCTCCTGTCAGCAGCAGAAATGTCTAAGAGATGATCGTCTCATGTTCAAAGAAAAAAATAGTATGTACAATATACAACGTATAGTAGTTTACACAGGAGCAAATCCATATAAATGTCAAAACTGGCAAAAATTAAGTGAGTCCAATTCAAGAATTACAGAAAATTCCAGCAAAACATGTAATAATAATAATTATTATTATTATTATTCGGGATTCAATTAAGGAGTTTCTGCAAACCTGTCCTAAACAACTGTGCAATGTGCACATGTACTTATGCTTGACTTTTGATTATAGTAGAAGAAATTTTCAAATTCACAGGATCGTTCAAGTTGAAACTAGTATTTTTTGCCTTTCCTTCTGGAATTTTGCTAACCAGAAAGAAAAAAAGGTGGATGTGATGATGAAATGGCATGAGGAAATGAGGAGTTGCTCAGTGGAGCAAAAATGTGAAAATGTGAAAATGTGATGGATGACTCCTCTTCCTTTAAAATGATTCACACGTTCCACGCACCACGTATAATATATGTGTTACATGTACAACGCACAACTTTCTTGTTAAATTTATGCAATCCGATTTCATGTAGACGGGATTGTTATCACGCGACATTTTTGATTGCATGCATGAATGCATCTGAGTTTTGAGTTTTGAGAAATGAGATTTGACCAAGGAAAATTCTAGCATTCATGACGATTGAAAAGGAAAAAGAAACTTTGGAGCTTTATTTTTGAATTTAAAGTGAGTTTTCAAGTTTACAATTTACAACCGTATAGTATCATCAGAATAGTAGCACTAGAAATGCATAAAATTTTATCTTTTCAAAGAAAAGAAACTTGTTTCTCCTCATGAATAATAACTCTAGATCTTGCACTATAGATCAAAATTGCGTGGCAATCCAACAATTCAGTCATGTAAAAAAAATTCAATTTGTTTCTAATATCTAATACAACAAAGTTGTCAATCAAAGCAAAAAAATCAAAAATCAAAATATTTGAATTTTGAATGCCTAAAGATATTTATTTATGAACTTTTGATCCATTTTGACAACTATGTCACTTAATTAGTCTTTTTGTTTTGTATAAAATGCCTTTACTTGCTTTTCTTTTTAATTCTGAGTGTATAATTTTTTTTTTTTAAAAAAACAAGGGCAGGGTTGAAGTAAAAGTTGTACTGCAGTTTTTCTCGATTTTGTAAAATCTATTCTGGATTTTTGTATTTGAGATTTGAGTGCAACTTGTAAATTATCCACTTGGATTGTCTACGAGTGGAAAGTAGAAAGTACAACTTAGTCTAGGAGAAATTCCTCGCCTTGTTTATTTTTCTCGCTGTCACTTAGAAAGAGATTTATGATTTCTAATAAAATCCTCAAAGGCTCAAGTTAAAGTGTTAACGTGATTGCGTCTTAGGATTCCCCATGAAATAAAATAAAATAAGGGCCGTCATATTAAGTCAAAAGGGAAACGGGAATTTCGTTATCGCATTTAAATAAATACAAGTACATCCATACTTCCAAAACACATAAACATTTAAATAAAGCATCCTACTTTACATATTATAATATAATATTACTATACTGTCGTAAATTCCAAGTGGAATCGAACTTGTATAATATTTTTCCATGCACTTGCAATTTAAAATAATAGACGGATCAATGAAATTTCACATGCACATATTCTATATGATACAAAAGACGAAAAATGTTCAGTTAGACTTACAAAAGTTGTATTAGCGACGAAAGGTCTGGAAATAAAAGTATCTGCGTTGAGCACTGAAAGTCCAGAATACGAGTCTCGGAATAAAAGTTCATTATCTGTAAAGAAAAAAAAACACAAAGCACATGAAATGAAAGGAAATTCTTGGTATAAGAAATTGAGGAAATTATTCATCAGAATTCAGAATTCTAAATTCGTAATCAACGGAAATGTACATTATTCACTAAAATTCCTAGTGGTATTTGTATTTCTACGGAATTGTTTGAACTGGAACTGAAAGTGTATTCACTTATCAACTATCAAGCTGATTAAAAACATTCCGAGTTTCAGTCTAACAAGTTAATCACATTAATGATCATAAAACACAATAGATTTGACGGGAAGTAAGTTTACAGTTTATTCGTAACTCCCAACTTGTAAAATTGTTGCTTTTATTATGTTTTATGGTGTTTTGTACCTTGTTTCTTGTATCTTGTATATTGTATATCTTTTGTATCAGTATATAAATTTTCAATCCATTTACAAGTTTTCCCGTTTCATACCAGTGAAAATAGCTTCAAGTGTTGGAAAAGTGTTCAAGTGTATTGTATCAGAGCTCATAAAACATAAAACCACACCGAAGGTATCATATCATATCACATCATATAATATACACATACACGTTCAAATTCAAACCCAAATTCATCCAGTTGAAGTTGGAGTTGGACTCTTGGGAGGGAGGAAAAAGTTTCCATGTAGATAGAAGATAGTTTTACTTTTTGTTTGAATAAGGAAATTCATGAAGCTACAACTAAAAGTCCACGTGCGAGCGGGAGGAAAGAGATGGAAATTTGAGCAGAGTTTTACATAAACGTATTCCACATAGATAGTAGATACATCATACATTCCTTGTTCATTGGGGATATTAAAATGGTAGAATTGTAGATAGATTGTGGAGTGTAGAATTTTGAAGGTACCGTCTTCATTATCTTAAAACCCTTGAGGTTGTATGTATCTCCATGTGTTTGAAATGGTAATGGTAATTTACAAATTACTCTTGTCATTATCTGTAAAACATTCTCCTTTCTCTCACTTTCTCTTCAGCTTTATTATCATGTGGAGAAAGCTTTGCTATTATTCCATTTACTTGTTCAACTGATGATAAGTTTTATCCCTTCCTTTTATAAATACCTAAAATACCTGAATGTCCGTGTGCATTCCATATTCCATGTTAAAACTATTCTGCCCTGAATCCGAATTTAAGTTTTTGAAATTGGGAATTCATGTGGAAAAATGTAAGAAGAAGACTAAAGACTAAAGATGTGAGATAAATAATTCCAAGATCCAAGATAAATTTTAGTAAACCCTCCTTTTCCAAGAAATTCTGTGTGGATTGTAGATTCTACATTCTACATATTTGTATAATTACATGTCACCAATTCCACATCATACAACTTACATCATACAGGTTTGGAGTTTAGAGCTACTAGCGAGAATTTTGCTTTGTAGATGTGGTTTGGTTTGATATTGATATTGATTCAAGACTCAAGACTCAAGGCTCAAGGTTCTCCCTTGGTTTCCTGCCGGTCCACACGAAGCAAATAAAGTTTTTCTCCAAAAAAAGTTTTACATATAGATGAAATGTCAAACTCATTCTAATACCTGTCGCTCAATCCATGCATAAGAAAAAGTTTGACATGTAAAAGACTCGAATCTCGAAACTCGAGATTCAAGATTCAAGAATGAAGCCTCAAGCCTCAAGTGCTTAAGTTTTCATCATGATGGTGAAACTCTTTTTCCACATCTATATAAATTTACAACTAGGATTCGGGGATGATAACACGGATGAGGATGAGGATGCGAATACGAATGTGATTGGGAATGAATGGGAATGTCTATCTTTTTCGTTTACTTTTCTTGTCTTTGAGATGGTGGACGGAGACTGCCTATAGCAACTAACATGTTTGATTTTTCCTGTGAATTCTGAATTCAGAATTGTGAATGCTCAATGTCTAACAAAGTTTTACAAATAATCTTGGCAAATTTTAAAAACTTTTCCCTCATACATACAACTTTTTCTTACTTTCTCACTATTTTTCTAGTTTCTACGTATTCCATCATTCATCAGTCTCATACTTGGAATCGGAATCAGAAGCAGAATCGGAATCAGAATCCGAGTCAGAATCAAAAGAAATCCTTTTTCATTACTCCTTATTATCTGTTTTCTTCTTCATGCTTCTGCAACGCAGAAACTCTTCCTTCATCAAACTAAAAACTAATTGAATCCTCATTTCCACTGAATCCTCTGAAATTTACTGCAGACATTTGTTATACCAAACTTAACTTTATCTGTCTATCTAGAATCTTGTACAGAGAGTTTAAAGTTTCATAAATGCAGGACTATCAAAGACCTTTCTGTTGAGTATTGAGTAAAGTGAAATAAAGCAAGAGCAAGAATGATGATGGAGAAAGTTGAAAACTGAAAAGGTTCATTACTTTTAACATGTTCATAAATATTTGACGTTTGATGCAGCAAATTTGAATATTAGCTCCATGAAAACAAAATCCATTGGAAAGTCTACATTTAGTTTTGTTCGTTTGGTTTGGTTTGGGTTGGCTTGGATTTTTATGACACTGCATTGACAATGGACAACTGACAGCGGCGGCGGCATAGTTTTTTAATTGCCAGACTTTGTTCTTTGTTTTGATTTGAGATTAGAGATTAGAGACTAGAGATTATACTTTTGTGATAACAGGACATGTATATTGATTATTCCTAGTTCCAGTTCCAACTTGAAGTTCCAGTTGAAGTTGAGGTCCAAGTCTCTAATCGCAGTGGAAGTGAAACTATTGACTTTTCTCTTTAATGATCTTTGAGAACGACAGCGATAAGGATAACTTTCCCCGTGTCTCTTTGTCTCTCTTGTCGCAAAAGTATAATGAGGAGAAGAAGAACAAGAAGAATAGAAAATAGAAAGAGAGGTATCCGTTTCACGAGGACAGAGTTTTGATGTAGAGAGTTTGTCAACAAAAAATGAGAGGGAAACTCCCACAAGAGTCCAATTCCGTTGAGTTGAGTTTGGAGTTGGAGTTTGAGTTTGAGTTTGACTTTTCCAGAACCTTACAGAATTACTCACAGGTTTACTACTGTTATTACCTATTATTATCATTGTTATACCCGTGTACAATGTACAATGCACACGTACAACTTAATTTGTCGAGGAAATGTGGGTAGTCATATCTACAATCTACAACACAATATACTTTATAGTTTATACGTTATAGTGTATACTTTTAGATAAGGAAAGAAAAGGAGCAAACCTGATATCCAGGAGCCATTAAATGGCTCGACAGTGAAATGTTTGGAAGTAATATCTGCTAGCGTTATTTTCCGTCCTTTCACACGTGGTCCATCATCGGGTGGTCTGAGGAGGTAAATGGAAAATAGGATCAGTCCACAGACGGCACAGATAACGAGCAGAGCGATGAGGATCCCCTTCCAGTTTCGAGTGGTCGGGGTCGCTGCCACCAATTCCTAGAATTATAGGAAAAAAATACAAAACATTACCATCTCTATCATTATCATTATCTATTATCTATCATGTTACATCTTTTTTATCTATACAGATATTCTTTTTTGTTTGGTCAACTTTATGAATTATGAATGATGAATTATGAATCATGAACTTTGTCCACTTCCACGAAAATAATAACCACAGAGATCATTATATTGTGAAATGATGGTCAAAGTTGAAAATGGGTGAATGATTTCATGTCCAAGCCATTGTTTTGACTTTTGAGCTTTGAGCTTTGACTTTTGAGCTTTGACCTTTGATACTTTATGCTTGTTTGCTTTATGCATTCATGTACATGTAGCAAGTATTTTAATGAACGAATGATATTAATAAAGTTGCGGTTGTCACAAAACACGCAAGAATTTTGCTGTCTTTTTGTTTTATTAACCTTACTCTTCCGTTTCACCGTGGAATTTGGACCAATATCAATAACAATTACAATGGAGTCAACATTATTTTATTGATATTATGACTGTTGTTTTATTATTTTATTATTTTTTATTACACTGTTGCCTGTGTTGTGGTCTGCGGTTGATTCCGATTCAGATCAAGAACTCAGGTAAAGAATCCCTCAGAAGAATGTTTCAAGAGTTTCGATAGGAAAAATATTTCACCATTCATATTCTGTATTCTTTGTAGATACTAGATACTAGAGACGTGATGTAGTGACTAGTGACACAGTTTGTTTGGACTTTGGAGCTTATTTATTACTCCATGAAATCAAATCAAATCCTCGGACAACAGGAAAAGGAAAAGGAGAAACCACATCATAATCCTACTTGTACGAGGTACGAAGTACGAAGTACGAGGAATCCTACAGGATAAATTCTACTCACACTTTTATATTGACACAAATGACAAAACACCGTGTGAGACGGATTATAATTTCCTACTACATAAATATTTATCTCATGTGCCCAGTACCCAGTGCACAATGTACAAACTACAGAAGGACAAAAGACAAAAGACAAAAGAAGAAAGTACACAATAAACTTGATGGGAAATGGAATAGCATTAAAAGCATTTGAAGAGATAGAGAAAGGATAAAGGATGTTTAGTATTTTTACGGTCGATGCCTGTAAATCCTGTACCCAAAATCCGGTATCCGGAATGCAATGAATTGTTAGTGAAATCCCAAACAAAATTTAATATGGATGACTGTTTTATTGTTTTTCATTCCTCATTCCCAGATTTTCCAGATACTTTCAAAAGAGGAGGAACGAGAAAGCAGTAAGTAAACACAGCACATGCAATGTGTACTGTGTACAGTGTACAGTGTACAATGTACGTGTGATGGTGTGACGGCGCGACAAGGATAACGAAAAAATATGAGTGTTGATTCTATTATTATTCTTGGTCGGAGACTGAGGCGGAGGCTGAAACTGAAACTGGTCGGGGGGTCGGATGCCTGCAAAACAATGACAATTACTCCACTTGTGCTCTAGTTTTATCAGTTAAATTTTCTCCAGTCTCCAGTTGCAAATGGGAAAATGTGAAATCTATGTGGAGACAAACTGGCACGGTAGAAAAAAAACAGTAAGGCGTCCTTTTGCAATTGTACCCAAATTTCAGATTAAAAATCTGTCAGGGAAATGAGCAAATTGGTATTTTAAATGGTTCTATAATCTTTAATCTAGATTACTCTAAAACTATACAACTAAATTTCTGGCTCATCTTAACTTGTCAACTTCTTACAATTAGACAAGAATCATTAAAAATACGGTTAACGGTTAATTAATTTCAGTATTGGAGTTTCCTTGATCCACTGAATAACTTTATTAAAGCCATGCTCACAAACTAAAGAAGAAGAAGAAGCTACAGAAGAAGAAGAAGACAAAGAAAAAAGAATAAGCAAGTAAAGGAAACGACCATTTAATTTAGTTTTACATTTTTATAGTAATGCCCCGTCATTCAATTTTAATGTGCAGATAAGACACCAAATTTATTTTGGGTCTATCGTACTTTTCATGTCAATGAGCGGACTTTTAGATTTTCTTGAAAGTGGTATTAATGAAGTTAACATATGATGTAAAAAAAAGTAGTCCCAGTAGGAGAATATAAAATAATAGCCTATAGATGAATTGACTAGGAACATTTACAATGTACAATACAATCCACTGTCTCAAGATCTCAAGCTGTTAATAATAGATTCTAGATTCTGGATTCTACATTCTAGATTCTCAAATTGAAGTCATCTTTGTGACTGGGATTAAGAGTATTTGATAGGACAGAGATGCAATTTAAACTCACAGTGGACTCATTTTATCTGTCTTGACTCATTCTCATTCCCATGTTTTTTCTCTTGACATTGAACATTGACTCATTCCGCCCTCACACACAACACACAACCATGGAATTCGAGAAGAGTATTCTCTTATTGCTATTGTAAAGATCTAGAATCTAGATTCTAGATCTTTAGATTCTCGTCTCTCTCCCTCTTCCAGTTCCAGAGAATGGGACGAATACTTGTTTGTGTCTTAAGAACGTACCAAATTTTGTAATTTATTTCTCATTCATGTGATACAATGGGGATTTCTGTATCTGCTTTGTACTGGAATTAATGTGGAGTGGAGGAGAGAAAGTGAGAAAAGTTTATAGGTATTTTTCCAAAGGAACCAAAGCAACTCAAAACTCAAAGCCTTTCTTCCCTTTCTTTAGTTTCAGCTCCATTCCTATTTATTATTATTCTAGTCAAGTTCTCCAAGCTCAATACTCAACGCTCAATACACGCGATAGAAAATACACAACACAGAATACAGAATCCAGAATCCACGGGAGTCAGCTGGAGGAGACAACTGGAATTTCAATGAGTATTTGTGCATCTGTATCTGTATCAATTTCCATCCAACTATCCATCTATCTATCGATCTATTGGTTTCCGTTTTTGAAACTTTCTGTGTGATTTTCATGATATTTCATTTCATTTCAACCAGACCAAAATCGACAAGGCGAGACAAGACAAGACAAGAAAAGACAACACGATCAACAACAAAGGACAAACGACAAACTTTTCAAAATCCACTCAAGGCTTTCTCTTGTAATTTGAGTCGACAGAGAGTTAGAATTATGTGTCGAGTATTGAGTATAATAATTGTACACTGTGCGTCACAGCCGTATTAAAATGCATGGCAGCACTAAAACAAAGCCCTGTAACATTAATACTCATCCGAAATGCCGAATCCACCTGTTCTCCATTTTATGCACGGAGGACCGTGAAAAAATCCGGGGAACGGAACATGAATTTGTCGAATGTCGAAACTAGGACAAAAAATAATAAATTTCTATAGAATTCAATCCAACTTTTCTGTTTCTTTTTACTTTTAAAAACTTGTAAAGGTAATTTAATGAAGCCTTGAATTCAAGTCAGAAAGAGTTAATTCACAAATGTAGATTTATTTATTTATGTCACTTATAGTATTTTGAATAATATAGTTGGAATCAACAGTTTTCTAATGTACACAATGAGCAATACTCTCGTGCTTCATTTTTCATGTTCCATATTTCATACATGCATAAAACTTTTACTATGGAGTATGGAGCATAAAATAAATTTCGTTGGGAAAGCTCAAGAGTCAAGAGTATAGAGAAATGAGCAATGATCAATGAGCATTCAACATCATATGTGTCATGTAACAAGTAAAATGCATTTCTCTTTCCTTCTCATTTATTCCTTCTTTAGTTTTCTTCCATCTCGAATCTAGAATCTAGAAGCTAGAATCTCGAATTTCAATTTAATTTCCCTTCTAAAATTTCCATGTCTATTTATAGTCCCTGTGAGTTGTTAGTTGAAATAATCAGATTCAGATTGGTCGTATTTTGTACGTGTACAATGTACATTGTACACATGCGAATTTCCAATGTGTCTCATATTTCACTCCACTTGTGGACTGTATATTGTTCTTTGTACAATTTGTACATGTATTTCAATTTTAGCTTTCAATTATTTATAGTGTATAGAGAAAGTACGTAGATTGTAGATGGAATTGAATCAGGACTGGGAAAAGCTCTTCCTTTCATGTGTTTTGTGTTTTGATCTCACTCATGATTCAATCTATGAAATTAGAAAATTCCACATGGCACCACCAACCAACAAATTCTACACTCTACAGTCTACAGTCTACGGTATAAAGTCTATAATTTACAACGTACAGAATACAGAATAAAGTCTAAAGAGTAAAAGGAAGTGATGCGATGGGCATCATCATCTGCGCTTCATCTGATGTCTCCAGTCTCCAGTCTCCAGCTCTCAAAGTCATCCAATATTCAATATCCAGCATTTAGTACAAATTGAGGGCGTTCAACAGCTTTCTCTCTCTCTATCTCTGCCGTTTGTGTCAACCATTTGGTATGTTGTATGTTGTAGTTGGAAGCTTTTCGAAATTCGAGAGTAACTTTGACTGATTTTATAATTTCTATCTGTTGTATTGATTCACTGAGAACGAGTACGAGTGCAAGTACCAGTTGACGTAGATCCATGTGAATCGTACATTGTACATGGGCTAAAATTATTCTCAAATCTATCTATCTATTTTGCCTATGGGATTATTCGCACAGCTATAGAAATTCTATTGCTATTGCTGTTGGTGTTGCTCTGCTGTTTGTCATTCAACACTCACCACTTGACACTCGACAGTCGGCAGTCGACAGTCGACAGATTTCAGAGTGTGGAAAGTGGAAAGTTGAAAGTAGAAAGTAGAACATTTCTCATCTCACTTATGTACACATTTGACGGGACACGGTAAACAAAGTTTGGAATTTATGTAAATTTTGTAAACACTTGATTCCAACTCTGACGGTGTCTGTGTCTGTGTTTGTGACTGGGAGAGAGTTTACACTGTACAGAACATTTTAGGTTTATTCACAGTTGATGGTCTCTGGTTTTTTCAGGATGGGTTTACCTTACATTTTATACATGGTACAAAATACAAAGCGGCTCCTTCACAATATAAACGAATTTCCAAGGAGTAAAAAAATTTAACTCTTGGTGTTGCGGATTTTGGAACGCCATTCCTAATTTTGCAATGTACAATTTACACTTTACACTGTAAATTATACAGTGTAGGAAAGTATCTTTAATTTAATCCTCATAATCCTCACTCTTTGCTCATAATAATCCCTCTGTTAATTTTTAGTTTCCTTTTGCATTTTACATTTTATATTGTACATGGTAAGAACTCAAGTGGATAAAAATTATTATAACTTGAAAATGGGAATGCCGAGCTGGTTGCTCTGTGTGTAAAAAAAGTTTGCTCTTTTGTAGATAAACACAACTCATTTCTGGGTACTTGATACGTGATGAAAAATCCATAGAACTCACAATGTAAAATGTACAATGTACAATGTACAGTTTACAAAGTCTGCTCATCTGTGTGCAAAACTTGGATAATGCTCTCTCCAGGAAAATTTAATATGAGAGTGGGCGCGAGAGTACTATTATTATTATTACTTATTTACATATGTAAGCATTTTTCACTTTTCAGAGTCTTTTCCAGTTTGTTTGCAGACACATCATGTAATAAAAATCATAATCACAGGATTAAAAAGTGTTATTGCTCATTTTCTCCCCTCACGTATCAAATATCATATCCCATTTATATGGAGAAAAATGAAGAGTAATTTTGCTTATGAAATGAAAACGGAGAGTGATGATGAATGATGATGATGAGGTTTATAATGAAATAAAATGAAATATTTAGTATTTAGGTCTCCAACTAATTTAAAATTCCTCCACATCCTCATTACAAATTCCTTTTCTTTTCATATCAAATATCAGATAGGAGGGAAATGCTCCTTTAATAGGCGTACTTAACAGGCTGCATGATCATGATCAAGGATCATAATATGATAATATCATACGATTTTTCTTTTTCATATTCATATTTTCATCTTTCGTACTCCATATGTGATATGTGAATGTGAGTGGGTGTAATTTGGACTTTTATTTAATCAAAACATATTTGAATAAGTCTTTGCCTGTGAATTTTGTAGAAGCTGGAGCTAAATTTCCTGTTTACAGCTTTACAGAGTAAATATGTGGAAAATTCGGAAAATTAAAGAATGGTGGAACTGGAAACTGGAACTAGGACAAATTTTCATTTTCATCAGTTGCCACTCACCTTTTCCACTTTCCACTTTCAAGTTGAACTTTTCAACATCATTATCATCATCATTTCCTCAAGACCCACTTCAGGTTTTAGCAGTTCAGCGTTCACCGTTCAGCGTTTTCCTTTCATAGTTGATAATATGTCGGAATAAGAGTCGGAGTCGGAGATGGTGACGTAAGTGGACAAATTGGCCCATTAAATGCATTACTACGCGTTTCCTCTCCTCCTTTACAGGACCTCAGTTCAAGTATTGAATTTCTGACTGATTATTAGATACTTTCTGCTGTCTACTTCTGTCTACTGTAGCTTTCTAGTTCCTCCTTGAAATTCGGAATTCAGAATTCCAAATTTAGAATTTAGAATTGAAACTCAAAGTAAGTTTCAATTAAAAGTATATTTACCAACTACCTTTTCAGCTGAACTGAAATGGAAATTTGGACAGAGGAATTCCTCAAGCAGAAAGTTGAATCAAGAACATTTACTTAATATCTCACTGGCTTTCTCCTATTGAGCTTGAACATTGAACATGTAGTTTATTACGCTTCATAACTCTGGTCCGAGTTCCCAGAAACTCTTGTTATTTATTCCACTTTTCCTTCATCCTGCTCAATGTTCAATGTTCAGTGTTCAATGTAAAATATAGAATACAGAATACAGAATGTCGGCACTTGAAAATTGGAGATTGGAAATTGGAAACTGTCATAATCGCTCACTGAATTTTGAGTGATTTGTCCTCTCAAGCTGAAACTCAATTTCTAATATGTAACAAAATTTTCCAATAAAACTCAATTTTAGACAAACAAAAAAATAGGTCTATTATTCAAAACTATACTCTCTTGTCTTGCAAAATCCTGGAAAATCATCATGAGGAAAGCTCGTGCTAACTGAAAATCATGGGGATGATGATGAAAAAGCAATGTGCAATGTATGATGTATATATTAGGAGTAAATTAAAGTTTGACGAATGTAAGCAGTACAGTGTATATTGTATATTGTACAGCGTACAGTGTACAGTTTATAGAGCAGATTGTAGATTGTAGATTGTCATTAACCTAAATTTGGTGGTAGTTGTTTATAGTTTGGCTCCTCATCATATTTTCCTCACTTTGTAGCAAAGTTTATAGCTGAATTTATGTGCTAGTCTCAGCCTCAAGCTGAACCTCAATATCAGCTTCAGCGTCAGCCTCAGCCTCAGCTTCAGCTTCGGTTTCAGTTTCAACCTGATGGAAGAGCAACTGTTGCATTTAGCGTTCAGCGTACACTGTGCACTGTACAATGTACAACGTATCAAAAGCTGTTACTATATTATGATGCGGGGCTCGAGAAATGAATGGAATGAAAAGGAAAATCAAGTACAGAAACTGAAACTGTTTGGAGATGCAGATAAACTATTCTCCATTCTCTTTCCTCTTTCCTCTTTACTATTGACAGTAGCAAAAGAGTTGTATTCTTTTTACTTGGTAACAAAAGGAAGAGAAGGAAAGAAAGTGGGAAAAGTGTGGTGTTCTTTCTCGGTTTATTTTCATTCAAACTGTTTCATGTTGACACACAAATACAAAATGCTCATGCAGATGACAAGCTACACTGTGTTTTATTCTTGGGTACATATTTTGCACTTTATTATCAACTAAATTGGGGCTTAAGTTGCCAGACCAGGCTAAAGGGAAAGAGCTGATTCATTCTAAAGGGAATTCAAATTCCTTATCACCAGATGCACAAACTTTCTCCCCCTCCTACTCCTCCTCCTCCTTCTTCTTCATCTCCTCTCATTTTTCAGTCAGTTCAGCCTCATCATTCTCTAAGTTTAGCCTCTACTCATTTTCTGTTTCAAGTTTGACTTTGAGTTTTGACACAGTCCAAAGCTAAAGAGTAAAGTCTAAAGTTTTATGGCTGTGGCTTCTGCTCTTTTATGTAAACACGGTGTGGTATACAACACACAATATACAATATCTATTAGCTTGTATAATTCTACATTCTACTCTACACACGCTACACGCTACAAGCTACACTCTAAATTCGACACAGTCTTTTCTCTCATGTTTGTTGTTTTATGGTGAGTTGAGACAAAAGTTTTCACGCGACTTCCAAAGAGCAAAAGAAAACAAAAAAGAAGCAAAAAGAGAAAGAAAAAGAGAAGAAGGAAAAGAGGCAGGTCTAAATAAAAATGCAAACTGGAAAAGGCAAGGACCGTAATAGCTTTTGTTGGATGTTGTAGTAAATAATAAACTGGGAATGACAGAGATAGACTGCCGAGAGCCGAGAGTCAAGAGCTAAGAGTCAAGAGTCGAGCTGAGAACTGAGAAGTCAGAACTGAGAGCTGAAACTTTCAAAATGTGGGGAAACTGTAATATTTTAAACCAGATTAATTTGAAATATTATACGAGTCAAATGTCAAATGTCAACCCACTCCATTAAATTTGTTATTTAGCTGTGATATTGATAAATGATGATGATGATTTTCTTTGCACAAGTACTTTTAGTATTTTACTTTGTGTTTTACACTTAATTTGTCTTTTAAGCGAATTTTAAGATAAAAGACATTTTCTTTAAAGTAGATTTACTGTAGAAATTAAATAGTAAATAATATTTTATAACGGACAAAACGGAATTACGCATTTTTTTATGAGTTAGTTACCTTGGTGAAATCCTTTGCCGTTGCTAAGGAGTACTGCCGCGAACGGATTTTCAACTTTTTACTTTCACTACTTGACATGATTACAATTTAGTCACATGGAAAGAGTGAGGGAGTCCACATGTAAATGGAAATCCTCACTCTTGCTTTTATTATTATTATTATTATTCGGGTTTAAATAATAACTTGAAGTGACTGTCACTGTTTTAACACTGTAAAAACTCTACTCATTTTATTCATATATTTTATTTTCCTTGAAAAAAATGAGTAAAAAGAAGGTTGTCACCACGTAAAATTTTCACCGTATTTTTTAGTCAAAGTGGTGAAACACTCGAGGAAAATGTAGAAAATGTAGAAGGAACTAAACGCACACTGAATTTCAAATAGAGAACCACCAACCACCACTAGATTTCTAGCTTCTAGCTTCTAGATTCTAGATACTTTTATTGAAACTGGAGACGGGAGAATGATGAATGATGAATGATAAATGAACAATGATCAAAGACGATTCTCTGAAGAAATTGAGACTTGACACATCAAACGTCTAACCAAACTGTGAATGCGTGTGCTGTGGTGGTTCTACTTCAAGTTGGCACAAAGGACAAATGACGAGTTTGGAAAACTCTACACTCAAAACTCTGCACTCTACAGTCCAAGTTGAAGATAAAGTTAAAGTCAAACTGAAACTGAAACTCGTGGTGGAAGTAGTTGGATGTTGGAGTTGGCGGTTGGAAGAATGATGAAGTAGAAAGAGACGGAGAATTGACAGACGATGAAGTGTGATGAGCAGCACGGATGCAGATGTCTATCTTTTCACTGTGCACTGTAAACTGTACACTATACAAATTCTATATGGACTCGCTGCATATGTTAAGTTCCAACTCAACTAAAAACAACTCTTCGCTCCTCTCCTCAACTCAAGTCAAGTCCAATTTGAGATCTGTTTCAAAACGTGCACAAAGGACTAGCCAAAAACGAAAACGACAACGAAAGATGCAAGGACCGCCCGAACAGAAGAGAACAGAGCAAAAAGGAGGCTAGTAACGGTGGTGTACCATCCACATCCACATCCACTACGAACTACGAACTACGAACGATGCGAGTCAGGACGGAGAAGTGCGTATTTCCTGATCAAATTCACTTCTCTATATATTGCCAATGCCAGCCCAAGTGGATTCTCTCTCTCTCTCGCCATCTCTCGCTGTCTCTGTCTCTGTATCTGTTGTCGTTTTATGCCTGTTCCTATTCCCCGTTTCCATGCTTTGAAGGATGCTGAATGCTCAAGCCCTTTTCCAGATCCACCATCAGAGTCAGAGTCAGAAGCATATAGGCAATGGCAATAGCAATGGCAAAGAAATCAGCAGCAGCGACCATGTATGGTGTATGGTTATATGTTATATGTTGTATTATACATACTCCTTTCTCTCTTTCTACTTTCTACTCAAGAGGACAAAGTGAAGCACATCTTCCAAGCGTAGAAGCGTACAAGTCTGCTCAAACTCCATCCACTCAACTCGACTCAACTCAACTCAACTCAACTCTGCTAACTTTACAATTCACTTTCCTACAGGCTCCAGACTCCAGACTCTAGACAGCACAGAAGAAGAAGAAAAAGAAGAAGAGCAAGCCATCCTACTGACAACTCTTTCCACATCTCCCGTCTCCAATCTCCAATCACCAACCAGAAACCACCACCAGCATCATCAGCACCTCATCTCGTCATCTCTTGTAGTGAGTCTCTGTGTTTTCTTTCTCTATTATGCATCATAAACTCTAGATTCTAGATTCTAGATGATTCTAGGTTAGAGTAACACCTCATATTTTAATATTATGAAAATCCCTTTCCAAACCAAACCAGACCAAACCACACATAATCATTTTCTCCTTTCCTCATTCGTATTCAAATTTGGATTTTGGAGTTTGATCGAAATCGGTTCGGTTTTGAGTTTTGGATAGATATTAGATGTGATAGAAACGATCAAAATTCAAGCTGAGCCACCCTTCTTTAATGCACCACAGTCACCATTTTTTTTATTATAGAATTTATAGTATCTATAGAATCTCTCTACTAAATCCAAGATCCAAGAAGCACATTGTGTCAAATATAAAAAGATGCAATTTACTATATTAGTATTGAAAAAAATGAAAAAATCCAATGATCCAAAGATCTAAAGCTGGAAAGATTCCCTAGCAACCCATACAAAAGTTTCTCATTTTCCAATTTTCTGTGACAACCAATAACCAACAACCCACAACCGCATGGAAAAGTTGTTACTGGCTTCTTGCATGTGTATGTGTGTGTGTACAGTGTACAATGTATGAACATTGACATTGATTATATTCCTTGAAATTCAATTTAAAATGAAATTTTGATGGCGTTTATAAGCTATAAAAGATAAAAGATAAAAGTTGTTTCAATATCAAATATTATGTGCCATGTACAACGTACATTGTACAATTTAGAATTTACTGTAGACTGGCATAATATTTTGCATTTGAATTACTTTGAAATCCACAAGCCATACAAAACATACGTCCTATTAAAGATCTTATGGTATAATTTTATGCAAAATTGGAATGTGAAATATTGAAAGGTGGGCAGAAAAAAAAGTTTCAATCATTTTACACAAATCCTGTCTTGTCAAATTATGTTCAAGATTCGACATTCGACAGTCTAGAATCTCGAATCTCTCTTTCATTTTGTAGTAGAAAAAGCATAGTAATAATAATAATAATCTAGGTATAAAATGTACATAGTTGCTTTTATTCCTTCTCCTAGTTATTTTTAAGGAGGAAAGAACACACACAGGCACAAATAATCTTTTTAATGCGTAGAATATTAATGAGAAATTTTTCCGGAGACGGAAGAAAAAAACAAGCGGAAACTGTGAAATACAGTAATTTACTAGTAAGTTTGAGACGCTTCAAATGGCAATGGCAATGGCAAATGGCAATGATGAGTGAATTGAGTGAGCGTACCCAACTCAACTCAACTCAACACAACTCAAACCAAGCCAAGCTAAGCTAAGCTAACAAACTATGAACTATACATAATGCATAATGCCGTTTCTTTTAGAGAAATCCCACCAAAAATCCATCTTGCAACTTTAACGACCAAGATGAACGTCAAGACTCAAAACTCAAGACTCAGTATACTGAAGGTTCAAGGCTCCAGACGAAAAACGAAAAGGAAAGAAAGAAAGAATGAATGAAGAACAAATAAGAAAGCGAACGGAAAAAGAAAAAGATGGTAAAAAAGATGTAGACTGTAGATTGTAGATTGTAGACAGGAGAAAAAAACTATCATTTCTTGAGCTTGGTTTCCTTCCTTCCTTTTTTTGTATATATTTGCGCAGGACTTGGCATTCGACAGGCTGTAAATTTTTCCTCCTATTTGTTGTTTTCTTTCCATGCCACATAACACATAATACATAATACATAATACAGAATACATAATATAATACATTCTGCATAAAATGGTACGAATACGACTCTTCATTTTACATTCTCTGTCTAACACAACATTGACTGCTGTTGCTCTTCCAGCTTCAAAGCTCAAAACTCAGAGCCACAATGCACATCCTCCTCCTCATCATCATCACAAGAAAATGGTTTCAGCCCAATTTGCCTCGTATTTCCATATTCCATACGACTCCAAATAGAGAGCCTACAGCTTCCAGCTTTGAGCTTTGAGCTTTGAGCTTTGAGATTTGAAATTCGAGGTTGGAGGTTCTTCATCAAGTACATTATTATTACAAGTCAAGTTTTTTCTCCATTTCTAGAATACCATTTCATCCTCATCCTGTTCATGCAGGTACTAGGAAAAATACGTGCATTTTACATAACTGATGGATAAATTATTCACTTTTTTCCATTCATAATATAAAAGTTGCTGCTTTTTGTTCTTCTTGTTTTTGTTGTTGTGGCATTGTGGTATACGATATTGTGGCTTACAAAGTATCAGGAAGTTTCCGCATCCGTATCCGTTTCCGTATTTATTTTAAGTGTTTTGTAGGAATTTTAAATCTTTAATTGTTTCAAAATTATTAATTATTTGATTCAAGCTTTTACTAAAGTTTTAATGAGCTGTTTAGGAAACAGGAATTAGTAAATCTCGGTGATACGATATGATACAAATGAAAATGAAAATGGGGAAAGAGGCTGAAGAAGATTGAAAGTATCTTATATCTTATATGTTATCTACATGGGGAAACAAAGGAGAGAGCAAGATGGTTAGACAACCAGGCAGATCCATCTATCAATTTCTGTGTACGACTTGGATGTAAACTTGTAACGTGGGTCAGTAGCCAGTATATCACTTGGGTTTGGCTTGGCTTGGCTTGGTTATTTCTCCGTCTATTCCCAAAAGGAGACAACCATGAAATCATTTCCTTGCAACTTCAACTCCAACTCCAACTCTACTCAACTTTGAAATCTCCAGAACATGAAGTAAAATGAAAACAAAGTAGCTTCAACTTCAACTTGAATATGTATGCGGAGATGTGAAATGTGAGATGCGAGATCTGAGATGTGAGCTCGAGAGCTTCAAGTCCAAGTAGATTCAGTGTTCTGTTTCCTCTCTCTCTTATTTCAAACATGTTTTATCCTTTAACATTTCTTGGTTTGCTTTTGGCTTATGGATTACACAGAGGAAAAGAGAAAATGAAATTCCTGGTATTTTAATAAAAAGTATTACACACTACACACACAAAATCTACAATCTAAAATCTACAGCCTACAGTCTACAGTGATGAAGGAAGAAGAAAGCCTGAGCCATACTTTTCTTTTGATTCCATCTTTGTATATTTTATTTGCATTCCTTTCCAAGTATTTTCTTCCATCTTTCCATCTTTTTCTTTCTCCTTTCTTCCTTCTGCTTTTTATTGAAAAGTCGTTCACTTAAATATTCCAACATGAAAATTTTCCTTTTCAAATGTACAGTGTACAGTGTACTTTGCATTGTAGATTTTAATACTCTTGAAATTGAAATGACCGACATAAAGAAACCAAATAGAGAAGAGTTTTCTGCTTCCTACGATATTATTACATTTTAAGCCAAGGTCAGAACTCCAAAACTCGGCATTCTGTTTCTATGTGTACAGAATGACAACTGTAGTACAAAATTTATTTTCCGCTTCATTTCCTACATTTCCGCTGTAGTCTTTATTCATTATTCAAATTTTTCCGTCACAAGACAGAAATGGGGAAGAAGAATTACTAATATCAAGACTCAAGACTCGGGATTAAAGAAGAAGAAAGAAGATACTTTTCCTTTTTACTGTTGATTAAATAGAACAAGTCATTTAGAAAGTCATTAGGTTGCCTGGCTGTCAGTCGTCAGTCCTCTCTCTTGTCTCTTGTCTGTTGACTGTTGACGAGATGATGAGTTTCAGTGGTGTAATTACGCGGGAGCTGTTAACCTGTTGACACTGATGGACAGAGGTAATTATTTCCCGCATTCTTATAGGCTTCTGTCTCTACCTACATTTGTACATTGTACATATTACATATGCCATCCATCTTTTCAAAAGCTTAAATTAAATAAATGTTCAACGAAAAGATGTTCAAAGGAAGTAAAAAGTAAAACTACTGTATTTTTGTGTTGAAGTAAATTTTCTTATATTATTGTATTTCAAAAAGAAGTTTGAAGTTTGAGAATATTATACAGGGAACTGTCGGCTTAATTTGAAATTTGAAATTTGGAAAAGATAATAGAGTCAAGCTCAGAGTCGGAATTTGGAGCAAAACCAGAAGAAGATTCCCATATTTTTTTATGTGTGTCTGTGAACTTTTGTATTTTGTACGGTTTTTGACTCTTGACTCTTTATTTTTGAAACTAGAAATAAATTTGGATTTTGTTTCCTTTTCTTCTGTCGAAATGTTTCTGTATTATGCATTATGTGAAGTTGAGACGGTTAATGGTAAATGATGTTGAAATGCTTATGGACTTCTTTAAAATATCCCTGTGGTGACAGGACTTGCTTTCAAATTACTTCCGTTTCCAAGTCCATTCCTTCTTTCTTTTTCTAGTATTACAGTGACAACTGAACATTGAAAATACCATATATTAGTAAATTGAATGAAATATTGAAGCAGTTTACATTATTTTAGTGAGTAAAACATGAGTCAAGAGTCAAGAGTCAAGGACGGATGAATGAATAGTTGATATATTTTATGTTTTAGATAATATTTTCTCATATCCCTTTCTGTTACTTCCACAGTCTATTTTTATTGCAATAAAATAGTATTATTATGGATTCACTACTCATTCAAAGAATGGACTTTAAAAATATTAAACTTTTTTAAATGGCAAACCCAAAAAAGTAGAGTCATAAAGTAGGAATTTAAGCTCCTTTATCTTTGATTCTTTCATTTTTTTGTGACACTTGACATAAGGAAATTCAAAATCCTGAATTTAAACGGAAATTTGTGGTAGTAAAATTTGATTTTAGCTTTCCTGTTCTTGTGTAAATCGGAGCTTGGAGTTGGATTTGGAGTTTAAGTTGATATAAAAAAGCAATGACATTCACAAACCAGATGATTCAAATCAAATCGTTTGATTTTCTTCTTTGAAAGGTAAATACCGATATTCCTGATTTTTATGCCTACTTTACATAAAAAGAGGAACGATTTTGATTTTAGTGTCCCTATTCTAGACTCTAGATTTTGAATTCTAGATTCTACGTTTTAGATCCACAAAACTTTATCCAAGAATTGCGCTATCTACTGTCTGCTTTGTTCCACATTTTTCCTCGAGAATTGAGAACTGCCGCATAAAATCTCGTCATAAATCTCGAATTTTTTGGAAAAGTTCCTGCACGAAACACTTTTATTTAGATTTTTGCCCAGTTCTGTCAACATGTTCTTGAATATGATAAAGTATTATAGTTTTTCTCTCTCCTCTTGTTCTCTAGTTAGACCCAGTACTTTGAGTTTGGAGTTTGGAGCTCAGAGGCTGGAACAATGAGCATTGAGCATCCTGAAAATCCATAGTTTTTTTTCTTACATGTATTCAACAAAAGTCAAAATTTATGTGATGGAAGTTTGGTGCACTTTTATTCTGTTTTCCCTTGTTTTTGTCCTTGTCCTTGCTTTTGTCTTTGGACTTTGTACTTTGGACTTTGGGCAACATTTCTACTATTTAGATATCTGCGTCCTAAAACTGGAATGTGCACCACAGACCATGGACCATGGAAATGGTCTCTATGGAAATTTGAAAATAATTATCGTAATGCATCGAGTGATTGAAAGAACGTTTGGACTTTGGACGTTTAACGTTTAGCGGATGAAGAGGAAAGAGTAAAGAGTAAAGACAATGAAATAAGTTTTCATTAGTGCAGATTGTAGACAGATTCGATTAATTCTTTGTATTTAGTTCAACTCTGTTCAACTTTCATTCTACATTCTGCATTCATGACTTTGATTTTTATGCAAGTCTCCACAGTATAATATAATATAAAGTAAAAGTAAAATCAGAAGGTACATTCAGTTGGCTTTGAAAGTACATGGAAAATGCAAAAGCCAAAACCAGGAAAGCTCCCGAGTTAGCCAAAGTGCCTTTATGGGTTACTCATATTTTATGACCAAATTAAATTGAATGGGCGTAAAGACAAGCAGACAAGCAGACAGTCGACATCGACATTCTACATTCGACATTCGACAGCAGGAGCGGCCGGAGAATCCCAAACCAGCTTCAAAATGTAAAGTGGAAAAAGAGGAGATGCCACATGGAATACATGCATATGAGATTTCAGATTCTAGATTGTGGATTGTGGATACATGAGGATGGAAAAGCTATCACCATCTCGCTTCATTACATTAAACATTATACTACATCCCAGGCCATAATAAAGATCCTCTTTAACTCTGTAATTTCCCTCCATTAACTTTTCCCTCCCTGTTTAACTGCTCTACACTCTTCACTCTACACTCTGATTCTAGATGCTAGATACGTTCTACTGGCTCTAAAATCCTCAACTATATAAAACCATTTTCCATGTGTGGTTACTTTCCATCTAGTTTCTAGTTTCTATAGTTTCTAGTTTCGGGTAAAATGTGGGAAAAGTTTGCAAAGCCTAGCATAAAAAACTGCTTGCAAATCAGAATCACAATCACAGTGTATAGTTTTTTCACTGTTCACTGTTCCCCTTTTTAGCTTTTAGCAAAAGAACAAAGAAGAAAGAGATGGACCCACCCTTGTTACCTAAGTTACAATGTAAGTAATATTTCTCGAGTCTTTTAAAAAAGTATGAAATGAATTTTTTTTTCTATACATTTTATTAAAAATGTACAAGTATTTTTTCGGGGGTTCTCGTACTTGTAGTTGTATTTGTATGAGCATTAAGTCACAAGTGGAACAACTTTTAGTAGTAGAACAAATGAGCGGAAGTTCTTGAATGTAGAATGTATAAAATACCGCTTTGAATTTATTAATCCAATAAATTTTAGATTTTCAACAGAGAAACCACAAACAACGGATGTAGAAGAAAAACTAGAGGGAAAACCAAAGACACAGAGAGAGCAGAGGCGGTAGGCGGAAGAACATACAAATAAAAAAATATAGAGAAGAGTGAAAAGTGAGGCGAAAATGAAACAAATCCAAGCTAAATTTCACAGGAGGAGGAAAGGAAAAGTTGGATACATAAATATTTTGTATACATTTGTACTCGTATTTGGATTTGGATTTGCACAAAGTACGGAGTGCAGAGAAAAAGAAACTATGAGTGGAAGCTTGAAGAGAGGCGAGGAGGCAGAAGGAATGAAAAAGTTATGTGAGTAAACTGACTTTTCTCTCTCTTTCTCTCTTTCGTTCTCTCTTCAATTTTTCCCAACCACCCGTAAACTGGCATTAGACATTGGACTGTACGATCATAAATCAACCGGCTATAAAATCAAAGTCGGCCGTTTCTCCTTTACAGTCTTCACTCTCCACTCTACACCTTTCCTTTTGTGTACAAATAAATAGTCAAATACATAAAAGTATACATAATACATGTAGAGTATACAGAGCGCCGTTTTCTCTGAGCACCTAAAGCAAAAAGTCCTTCTTGAGAATGAATAGAGACTTGATATTTTCTTGTTCTTGTTTTTTTTCACTCTAGATTCTAGATACTTTTCCTCAGTTTGCATAATATTATTTAAAGGCAAACTTTTACTTAATGTTATTACTCATGTCTGGAGAGTGGAAAGTGGAAACTTTCCTCTTCAACTATGAATATTGCAGAACAGCTTCTAGTTTGTAAATGAGAAATGAAAGATGAGACTGTTGACTCTTCAATGCTTGAATGTTGAATGTTAAATGTTGACTTTGGACTTTGGACTCTCTACTCTGGACGATGAATTCCAGACTGTTTGTTTGACCGTCAAATTTCCTCACAACTTTATAATTAATTTAGTGTCATAAACAACTTTGGATTTGGGCTACTTGAAAATTACAAAAACAAAAAGGAAAAAGGAAAATTTGGGAAAAACTTTTCAACTTTATTTTACCTTGGATATATTATGTACAATGTACACTATTATATAAATACTTGTAGGTAAAGCTGTGTGGCCAACAGCCACACATAATTTATAGAATACTGTATTGAAACCTGAATCTTGAATACATACTTGAGTAAACACTTCCCGCTCCCCTTCTCATCATATACTGTATACTGTATACATTGTAAATGGACCAAGTGAAAAGCCTTCCCTTGTTTCAAATGTTATGATAGACCACAAGATTTTTACGACAGTTAAATTAAGTCTATAAAAAAAGACCAAAATGTCCTTCCCTCCACATTATGAAGAACATCCAAGAAGCCTCTTTACTCTTTACTGTCTAATCAATTCTAAAGTAAATGTAACGGAGCTAAACTTTCTTTGCATTATGCAGGAGGAAAGAGGAAAAGGCGGAAAAAAAGAAGAATATAAGTATATATAAGCATATGAGAGTGAAAATAATATGTGAAATTTGAGTCGAGTCAGCCCAAGTCAAGGCAAGTCAAGTCATCTCACTTTTGGTTTGGTTTAGTTTGGTTTGCAAATAGCCCTTAGTTGTTATGAGTTATGTGTATGAGGAATAAGAATGAGAAGGAAGACGAAGATGAGAATCAACTAGACACTAGATAAGGCGAAAGAAGATGAGGATGAAAATGAAAGTGAAAAAAAGTAAAAGAAAAAGCATGACGGGGATCTGGGGAAATGACAACAACTCAAATAATGTTCCAGATATTTAACCCATGAGAAATTCGAATCCGAATCCAAGTCCAAGTCCAAAAAATAAAGGAAAGAAAGTAGAGTAAAAAAGCAAGGCGTAACCAACCCGTTACTTTAGGAGAACAACACGAACAACTCTAACTTGAGCTCCAAAGCCAAAACCAAATCCAAAATCCAGCTCCAACTTGGAGACGAAAAGAGAAAGAGAAAAGAGTCACTTGCCAAATGCTACAAGTAACATGCTTCCTCTTCCACTACTTTTACTACTACCACTATTACTACTCCCACTTCCATTTCTTCTTGGTGTTCTGTGCTCATGAATATAGGAGACACGAGAAAAACAAGCATGTCTACAGTCTACAGATACACAGACACAGAGACATACAGACATACAGAAGCAGCCACTAACTATATCTATTATCTATATCCTACTTTTACATAGTACAGAGTATAGAATGTGGAGTGTACAGTGTAGAATGTAGAAAGTGGAGTTTGGAGCATGGAGCATCGAGTATAAAGAGAAAGAGAGAGGAAGCGATACGGCGACACAAATATTGATCGTTTCACCGCCTCGCCTCGTCCTCCGACCGAACGGGTAAAGGAAGAATTTTACTCCTTTTTGGCCCATGTTCTTTGCAAATATATTGTACACTGTACATTGTACATTGTCTATTTTACAATGTACGATCACTATCAAAATCACAATCACAATGTACTGATATGATGGACAATATCACAATTTTACACAGAGAAACAGAAGCCTACAGAGAATCTTGGACAAAACTGATATTGATATATTATATTTCTATTGTATTGTATTGTACTGTCATGTTTTACTCTTTCACATTCAGTATTCAATATTCACCATTCAATGCTCAATACTTAATACTTAATGTCCAAATAAAATGGAAAAGTGTGTAATGTGTAAAGTGTAATATTTATCCATGTCCTTCACATTTATCAAAGAGAATATGAAAAATGATCACTTATTAAACAGCTCAATGGAATTGAATCCAGTCCAATCCAATCCAGTTCAATGGCGGGATTCAAAGAAGGAAAAAGAGGAGGAGGACAAGAGAACAGTTGATGACAAAACTGCCTTTGACTGTCAACTGTGTACACATCCACATCCGCTGTGTAAAGTCTACAGTCTACAGCCACTGTCAATTTTATAGATACAATGTCATTGTGCTAAATACATTGGACTCGTTTTTCTCTACCGATATAATTAATAGTATTTTTAGAATTGTCTACTACACTTTTCTCCATTTTACGTCATTTGATATGTCCATTTTTGCTTCTTTTTACTTGTCACTAGTCACTTGTCTTTTGTATCGCGGGACTTGACGTGATTTAGCAGTTAAAATTCAGCACTAAGGATTTTCCAGCTGACGGGAAAGTTTTAAATGTCAAGAGTTACACTTGACTCAAAATACAAAAATACCTTTTACCTTTTACTTTTGTTCATTCAAGCTACGCACAAGTATGACACCAGCTTTAATTTAGTTTTTTCTATTCCATTTATAACATGAAATATCTTTATACTTTATAGACTATCAAGTACTTTTTTGTTTTTAGATTTTTAGCCCACTCAAATTTCAAATTCCACCTTTCCAATTTTGCACACTATACAATCCTAATTTTTCTACTTGTATTTTCATACTAAATTTTGCAAATGAGTTTGTTTCAAGGGTTCTTAAATTTAGTACTTTGTACTTTGACGTAGAATGTGGGATAGGAACTGAATGAAAGGGAAATCATTTAAGGAAAACATTATGAATTTTCTAAAGTCTCAAGTCTGAAATCTCAAGAGAGGAATTTGATTAATGATCTAGTTTGAGCCCGTGTGTCATCTCCTCTTCGTCTTGATCTTCATCCTGTTCATGAGTAATGCAAGTTTAACTGAATGGCTTCCTTTTCATACTAAGTACTTTGCATACATATTTGTATAAAAGTACATTGATTCTGATTTTGATTTTGATCAAAAGACCCGAAACTGAAACTGAAAACCAGAGAGAAAGAGGAATCCAAATGATAAATTTGGATTCAAAGTGAACTCACACACACCCAAACACCCAAACACACACACTCACATCAGGATAAAAGAAGAGGAAAAAAGAAGAGAAGAAAGAGTAAACGCCTTGGATGTAAAGTAAAATGTAAAGGTGAAGGTTCATGCATACGGACATGAGAATCCCCAGGGCTTCCAGTCTAGAGTCTTCGTCTTAGATTCCATACAAATCCCACAATTTAGAAATCATTTTTTTTCTTTCACCATCTTCCTCTTGTATAAAGTACACACTGTACAGTGTGTATTATTATTATTAGTATTATTATTACAGTGTGTATCATTTCCCTTTCCTTTATTTTCTCTTCACCATATTTCTTGCTTTCTTTTACAACCTCTTAAACCCATTCGATCTACTTGGATCTAAAGGATATTGAGATGGATAGATCAATACTAAATCTTGTAGTAAAATTCAATTTAAATTTCCCATTCCCCAATTCCTAATGCCTACTCATTTGTTAGGAAAAACATTGAAGAAAAATGGAGCTGGAAATACTATTATCATTTGAATGTATGAATATTCCTATTTAATATTTAATTCAACCTTTAGCATTTAAATTCCGTAGTTTGGTTTGTATTTTTTGCAAAAATATTTGCAAGGTTTACATCAAAATTATAAATTATACATTATACATGTAGAATTCTTACCTCATCTGGTGATTCAAATTCAGTCATATTGTCACAAGAAGGAGAAGAATGAGAAACAACAGCGACGGCAACAGCAACAGAAGAAGAAGAAGAATGAAAAAATTGAAAACGAGAGGATAGAAAAGCCTTTCGAATGGAAGTAGAGAGTTTGATTGTTGAGTTGCAAAATTTGTCGCACAGAAGGTCGGCAACAACTTTTAATGACTTTATTGCCTCAATTTTGATTGTTGGTGGGGATTTGCTAGGCTACACAAAAAAAAATGTTTACTACTTAAATTACTTAAGTTTTACTCGGTGGCTTTTAATTTACAATCTAATTTGAGGTTTGCTTCTGGAATTTTAATATTTATATTGGAAATTTATAGATGCAGAGGAACCACAAATTTATTAAGGAAAACCAAAATGAGTCACAAATACACGGCTTTTTCTATAGTTCCTTTGCTTTGAAAATCCCGTGTATAATTTATTAACGTCACAGTTCATCACAATCAAAATTTATTCCAGTGGACAAATTCAATTTTGGTATTGGAATTTGGATTTTGGATTTTGGAATTTGGAATTTCCAATTTATAATTTATAATTTGGACTTTGGAATTCAAAGTTAAATCACGATCGAGTTGGAACAGTTCAAGTGGTGATGAAAACCACGGGCAGAAACAAGAAGAAACCACATGGGATTTTCAACCATTCCCCAATGATAAACAGTTTGCAAACATTCCAGATTGGAATTTGAATTTGGAATTGTATTTGTTTTTGTTTTTGCATTTGTATTTGTATTTCCAGTAGGTTTTCCTGGAACAGAAAACATGACTGATGGAGTTTTGTATTCCTTAGTTCACACTGACCAGACCCCGATACAAACACAGACACAGACACATACACAAAATCAGAAGCAGGAACAGACACGACCCTCTTCCTTTATTTTATTTTATTTATTTATATATTGACTCAAAATTCACTCACAAGTGTAAATGTAAATACTTTTGCAAAAGTTTAGAAGCTCTTTTTGCAAAAAACGAACACTGAACACAGTACAAACAACAGATTTACATTTACATTTTTTTCACACCAACTTTGAAAAACACGGAGGAAAAAAGCCACGGAGCGAGTAAAACAATAATAATATTTTTCTTATATTTGTCTAGTGTACAGAGTACAGAGTTTTTAAGAAAATAGGGCGCTAGTCGCGTAAGTTTTAGTTTTAGTATTCGTATTCGTATTCGTATCCGTATTCGTCTTCCACTTCCACTTCGACTTCGACTTAGTCTTCAATCTCCTTTTTGGAAAGTTGGCTGGCTCGCTGGCGGGTACGACTCGGCTCAAATTTTCATTTCAATGCCATGCCAACATTCTCTCTCTCGCTCGCTCTCGCTCTCGTTCTGTCTGTCTGTATGTGTGTGTGTGTTTGTGTGTGTATGGGTTCTATGTATTCTATTCTGTGTCGCTTTCTTTCTTTCTTTCCTTCCCGTCCTGCTGCCTCCTCTACTCTTACTTTTATTTCTACCCCGTGGTCCGTATTGGCCTAAGCTGAGTCTGTGTATTATAAACACTTTTTGGAGTTTCCCTGTGCTTCTCCTGGGTCTCCTTTTGCTTTTGCTTCTGATTTGGATTCTGATTCCGATTCCGATTCAGCTACTCTCTACACTGTACACTCCACAATCCACACACAGTTATGGTTTTATGCATTTATCAACCCAAAATTCTGCACTTTCACTTTGCCAAACTAAACCAAACCAAACCAATATCAACAAAGTAACTCGGTCCTTTCCACTACAACTCCAACTGTAACTCCAACTCAAAGTCGACTCTGACTCCGTCCCCGTCTCCGGCTCCGGATCCACTTCTGTCCTCTTTCAAATGAAGCTCGTAAAGAGAGGAATACCGAATAGGAATAGGAATACGAATAAGAGAGACGAGTAGTACGACGGAAGAACTGCAGAAATGAGTGAACGAACAGTAGGCAGAGAAAAAAATTGTGTAGAAAGTAGAAAGTAAAACTCGGAGCAAGAACCAAAACCAGAACCAGCAACAGAACGAACATCACCACTAAAAGTAGAAGTAAAAGTAGAACTAGAACCAGAACTAGAACTAGTTTGCTGACGGAAGAGAGAATGAGTGAGCGTATTAAGAGACTATGTAGAAATTCAGAATCCCATGATTTCCGTCCTCTTTCTCCACAGTCTACAATCTAGATTCTAGATTCTACATTCTACATTATGTATTCTGAACCTCCATCTCCATCCGTATCTACATCTATATTTGTATTTATATCTACATTCTACATTCTAGATTCTACATTTCTACATGTTCACATGTGAAGGATTCCTACGGGTGATATTACGGTTACGGTTTGAATGCCATGGGAAGATAATACAGAAAAAGTCCATTCCACTCGATTTCACCCGATTCTCCGTTCCAAATTCTCCATTCCCGAATCTTCCACCTTCCACCTTTTTCATCTTTATCTCGACAGGATTCTCATTTAGACACATATAAATATAATATATATGTGAATCATCATAATTCTCACCATTTCCATTACTACATATCGAGATCCAGATATTTCCTTCTTACCTTCTTTAGATTTTAGATCTTTACTTTTGTAATACGTTTCCATTTTTCTCTTCTCTCCAAATTCTAGATTCTAGATTTTCACCTTCCAGGAAAAATGACAAGGAAAAAAGAGGAGAGAGAAAATTGAAATGATTTTTTGGACATGTTTCAATCCGGAATCCTCTTTTTTTGTGTAAAGTTGAAAGGTTTCAGATCAAGCTGTCTAATGTCTATTGTTCCGTATCTGTATCGAGTTTTGAGTTTTGAGCTGTGAGATTTGAGATCTGAGTTTTGAAGCAAGTCAAATCCACATCTACCGATCTGCCACCAATCCAATCCACCCAGCTCCTTTTTTATCCGTCTATCCATCTTCTTATTACATGATACACTCAAGAAAATAATACATGTATCAGAGGCTCCTGATCAAAAGTATCTGTAGACAACCGTATTATGGGAAAAACTATCACTAAAAAAGATCTTAGATGTACACACATATATAAGTATATATAAGCGACAATTGATTTTCCGATACATAATATAAAATGATTTTTATTTTTATCTCATCTTTTATGCTCTTAAATTGTTTGATGGAATTCATTTGAAACCTTTTTATTTACAAACTAGAATCTATATTATTCTATATTATTTTATATTATTGTAGATTCTGGATATTAGATATCATTAGGTGGTTATATAATAAAAAATTGGTTTGACTCGTGTTCACATGTAGAGCACGTAATGAATTGAAGAAGCCCCTTTATATGATGTGATGCTATGAAGGGAAATACTATTACTCTTATTAAGGAAGCTCCTGAATAGCTATATAGGTATATGGGGAAACATGTTGGATGCTGAATGTTGGGTGTGTATTTTGTACGGAGTATAGATCATATAGATTGATGTAGGTCGACGTAAAGTGTAAAAAGTAAAGTGTAGACTTGTAGACTTGTAGAGTGCAGAGTGTAGAACATGGAGTAAAAGTATAGTGCATATTTTATTATGTAGAGATGGAAGATTGTGTATGTGTATGTGCATGTGCTTGGTCTCTGGTTCTTCCTCCGGATTAGAGAGACGGAACTCTATTTCTCCTCTTTGCTCTTACTCTTGCTCTGGTTCTGATATTCCAGCTCCAGCTCGAGATTCGAGATTCAAGATGTATCTATTTATATAGGACAAATTTGAAGGTACAGTGTACATCTAAATATAGGGACGTCCCAAATATGTAAAGATGTGTGAGTATATTGGGTGAAAGTGGGAGAAAGCTGAGACTTTTATCTATCCTCCTTCTAGATCCTCGGTTACAGTTCCATCCAACAGTTATTCTACATTCTGGATTCTAGATTCTACATCCTGGCTTTACCTCTACAACTCCACAGCCCTAGTTTTACCACATGCACACTTTGCTTACTTTCCCTGCTTTCTCTACTTTCTCTACTTTCTCCTGCTCCAATCCACTCCAATCCAAAAGTACACTGTACATTGTGCATGCACATGGGATCGATCAATAGAGCTATGAACGTGCAAGCCAGCGAGAAACAGAGAAAGAGAGCGAGAGAGAGAGAATAAGAGAGAGTGAGCGGGTTTGTGGATGAAAACTTACACGAGTGAAAGAGCGAGAACCAAACCAACCCGAACCAGACCAAACCAGACCAAACTAAACCAGATAGAAAAGCTGAAAAGGGAACGGGAAAAGTCTGCTCATTTTCCGGGCTCTACCATCCTGCAAAAAGCAGAGACTATGACATCTGCCTGGAGTTGAGGAAACTTTGGATTTGCTGAGACAACTCTTTTCCCATCCAACTTCCCCGAGTTGTGTGTAGGTGGAGATGAGAGGGATCTTTCTTTATCTTTGAGCTCCTTTGATAATCATGTGGGATGTGAAATGTTGGATGTGGGGCTTGTTGAGAAAACGAAAACAAAAGCAGTGAAGAAAGGCACTGATACATGAAAAGCTATTGGAGTAAAGCATTTTACAATCAAATTATACGAATATTTTTAACTGGTTGAAACAAAGTAATGATTCAGATTCAGAAACAGCATTTTTTATAAGAACAGTTTTAAAAATCAATTAGAATTATAAAAGTAACATGTGAAATGGGATTTGAAATGAATTCAGCGTACAAAGTAAACGGATGCTGACTTTAGAATTTACAGGAAAAGTGTAAAAAGTTGACAATGGACGCACGGAGAAAGTGAAAGAGAAAGTAAAGAGGACTTTGTGACTTTGTGTATT
This sequence comes from Sminthurinus signatus, assembly GCA_019776565.1. Lineage (NCBI taxonomy): Eukaryota > Metazoa > Arthropoda > Collembola > Symphypleona > Katiannidae > Sminthurinus > Sminthurinus signatus. The sequence continues at coordinate 84,455 of JABASP010000013.1, read as the reverse complement.
TGTGCGTAGAGTAACAAGGTACAAGGAATAAGTGTAACAATCACTTGATCTGCTCGTTATCGTCCATCATTTTTTGGCGCCGAGGGGACCATCCAATATCCAACCAACCGCCAAAGTCACCATCTTTGTCTAATAGTTTCCCAACCTGTCGTAAATTCTAACCTCTGTAAGAGTTTTCGTCACACCGAGACTAGGACTAGGAATAGATCTGCACTCTCCTCTTCCTCTCTAGTTCAGGATCAAGTGGCAAGAAGTTCTAGTGGGTGTGAAGGAGATAGATATATATTTTAGATACATTCCAGCGTGCTCCAAAGTCCGTTTGAAAGTTAAGGGTGTACGTGCGATGAAATGTACCATGTACCGGGTACCGGTTCCCTTGGATTGTGAGCATTGAGCGTGAAAAATTTCAGCCTCAAAGATTTAATAGCTCTTTTTTGTCTGCAGATAACGGATGGGCAGTGAGCTTTCTCTTTTTCGCTTTCTCTGTCTCTCTAAATTTTCTCTTCCGCCCTCCTCTCCAATTTTCAATTCCAATTCCAATTCCGATTCCAACTGCAGCTTCAGTTTCAGCCTCAGCTCACTCTAACTTTCTCACAATCAAGGATAGGATTTTCCATGTACGATGTACGATGTACGATGAACGATGTATCGCTCTCACGCTGTAAATCAAGTATTTTTCACTCATTGCTCCTGTGTACATTTTACATGAGTGTGTCGAGTTGTAAACATTCTCACCATTTTCCTCAATGGGTGAAAAGTCCCTGCTCATTTTATCCCCATTAATCAATCCACTTCAATCCTCAGAATGTACCAATGTTACAATGCGCGTCTCATGTACGATTTAAATTATACAATGTACAATGCACAGCTTAGAAAAGAGTTTATACATTTTGTAGAAATGCAGGAATTTTACACAGATTTAACTCAGCTCAGAGATTTGAAGTCAAATCCTCTCATCAAAATTTCCGATAGTACTTATTACAAAAACATGATAACTTGAATTTAATTCTTTATGAGCAATCAGGATCCTTCTAATAAAATATCTAAGCCCTTGCAGAGGTTTCTCCACCTTAATATTCATTATTCATGCAAAGAGTAAAGAGGGCGCTAACTTTAATCTTTACTGCATATGCTGGGACTTTTGGATTTTGTATTTGGAATTGTTCCGCATGGTTGATTCAACATTCATCATTCATTGCTCCTTTATTGATTCTGGTAAATGTGAGGACTTGAAGATATTGAAGATATTTACTTTCCGCCTCCCAGCACAACTTTCTCTAGATTCTCTTGTGCCTTGAGCTTTGTGACATAAAAAATTCACCACAATTCCATCCATGTAAAAATAACAGATGGTACACGGGAAATACATTCTTTGGCTTTGATTTAATCGATTTACCTTTTGACTCATCATTTATTTAAAAATGCAGTGGTTTTTCTAGCATACTTTCTACTTTTCCAACAAAATTCCTTCTGATTGTTATTTGTCATTACTGTATTTTTCTTATTAGTTTTTGGAAAATATCTGTATTGGATTGTTTGTTTGTGGAATTTTCATGGATTTTAATAATTTGGTCTATTTGCTTTTCCTTTAAGATTATCTTAATTCCAATCGGTTTATGTGACACGGATCAAAAAGGTCTGAAATTCCCTTTGGATATCAGATGTCCAAGAGTAGTGATAAATGTCAACTCGTGAAAAACAGGCTGTAGAATCCACAACAACAAACATGAAACATCAAAACAATACACCACTTTGAATGGATGGATGGATGACCGGGCCGTCTGTTCAACTTTGTCGTTGTACAATGTACAACATTGACTTTGGCTTTGGCTTTGCCTAACAAATGCAGGATCATGTTCAGGACAAAGACATGGATCGTTTCGTATTTCGTACTTTGTATTTCGTACTTTACAAGCAATAGGAAATACCAATCTTGACTTTAGATCTTGTTCTGGACCTGGAATCGGATCCAAATGCCAATACCAATGACAAGAATGGTCGGGACAGGAGGATAAATTTTGACCGTCCTCAGTATCTTTGTCTTTATCTTTGCTCTTGTCATTCTTGTGGTTTCATGGGATCTTGGAATCTTGGATTCTTTCACTCTTCCTTTTTCTGTACGGGTATGAATATAGATTGTACATTGTACTCTTTTTTATCCTAAGCCGGGTCGGGCTGAACTGTCCTGAATAAATTTCCACATGTTTTTCCAGTACAAAGTAGAAAGGAAGGCGAGCAATTTGGATACATCTATATTCTATAGTCTGTAGCTGTAGATTGTAGATAGAAGCGTGTTTCAAGCTTCTAAAGAAGAGTGAAAGGGGGAAAAGAAAGAAAGGGAAAGGTAAAAAAGAAAGGAGAAAAGGTAGTAAAGAAGCTCAAACTGCTTTTAAAAGGTCAGGGAAGGAGAAAAGAAGGAAAAGAATAGAAAGAACAAGAGGACGACCATTTTGTGCTTATGTTCTGTTCTGTGCTGTTCTGGGAAATGGAAAGCATATTGGCAATTGGCATCTTATCTCTCCTTTGACGTACGAAATAGGAAATAGGAAGTACGAACACGAACACGAGCACAGGACAGAGGCAAAAACGAAGGCAAATGGCAGAACATAAAAGGACTAGCTCAACTGTCACGTCAATCCAATGTATATCATTTGAGCTTGTATTCACATTTCACATACAATCTATGCTACACATTGACGATGGCTATGGCTATGGCAATGGAACATGATCCAAATCGTCCATGACAAATTCCTGCCCGCATCCGTCCTCTGTATTCTGTCTTCTGTTCTTTGCTCTCGTTGTACAGTCAAAAGAATCGTAAAAGTAAAAGAAGGTCTTTTACATTATAAAGCATTTTACAGTTTTACAGTTTTTTTTGCTGTCTCTCTCTGTACATCTGTATCTATTGTAGATAAGTCTGTGGATTTTTTGGCTAGTGTCCAATCTCCAAATTCTAAACTGAGTCTAAACTCTAAACTTTACTTTACCGTCCTAAAAAGAGAGGGAGGACTGTTTTTGTTGAGGGGTTTTAGTGTTGCAGATTGCAGATTGCAGATGCAAATGAACTTGTAGATAAATAATAGAAGATACATCAACATCAACATCAACATGAAAATGCAGATGCAGATGAGATTTCATAATCCATGACAAATTTAAGATTCAACATTCAAGTGAACAAACAAATGTATGTATTTATGGTACATGTATAAACAAACTATAAACTACTAGTGTTGAGACCTTGAGGAAGATAAAGATGCCGAAAATGGTGTGGATGAAAACTATGATAAAAGATATGATAAAAGGAATAAAAAAGTTAGACTAAAGACTAAAGATAACCCGCCCGCATCCAACAAAATCGGAACTACAGCAGTGATAAGAGAGGTTTTACTCGTACACATACAAATACAAATAAAATATAAAGTATCAAGATAAAGGTGTTTCTGTTTTGAAGGTGTGCGGAATGTGATTTGGTGATTTGGTAAATTTTGTTATCTTTCCTCTTTTGTTTTCAAACTTTCTTGTAGATTGTAAATTCTAGATTCTAGATTCTAGATCCTAGAGTTGTTGAAATTTACAAATGTGGATGCTGCAATTCTACAGCTCTACAGTAGATCTGCAGAACTCGAAAAGTCGAAAAGTCGAAAAGTCGAAAACTCCGAGTCAAGAATTCCAGGAGCCCTTTGTGGAATTGTAGAATTGTAAAATTGCTGAATTTCTGAGTGAATGGTCAAGTATCAAGTCATTCATAGAGGAGGAAAGTGGAGATGTGAATGAGTTGCATTGGATGTGGATGTTCATGTGCTGAGGCCATGAAACCAACCACGAGCAGTTGTACATGTAAAATTGAAGATGCTAACCCAAAACGACACACCAAAGTACATCTATGGAAGGTGAAGAGAATGTAGAATGTAGACTTGCTTGTTGTCTGTAGTCTGTAGTCTGTACTTGACTGTACTTGGTTGTCTGGTCGTGTGTGTAGAATTCTCCACATCATACAACACATAGTTACAAACGCATGCCATGCCATTGCCATGCCGTCTCCCTCAACTGACTCACTATTTCCACTTTCCACTTTTACCACACCATACAAAATTCTTGCTCTTTCTCTTTCTCCTTTTTCTACTTCTTGCTTTTCTTCTTCTCCTTTTTCTGCTCCTTGTGCATTTACTTGAACTTGTTTCCTCCACACTCCACTCCACTGTAGTAGTGGCTGTCCGTATCCCGTATTCCGTATGTATACATGTACAATGTACAACGAACAACGTACAGTGTGCATTGCACATACGAGCACATTTAAACTTGCCTCACATTTTCACACACATTTTCGCCTTCCCTTTGCTGCATTGCACCACTTTTCATCCCACTGACTTTTTCTCTCACACACAGGCACAGACACAGACAGAAAGTCTCACAGCCCAAGCACAAACGGAATAACAAAGATACAACTGTAACCGTTTTCACAGCGTTGAAATGGAATGGGATGCATTGCGATGCGATGCGATGGCATGTAGTCATTTTTATTGGATGTTACTGACTTTTTAACAGTTTAAAAACCATGCGATGCAATTTCTCCCTCTTGATCTTATTCTTGTTCAAACTAAAAACTACAAACTACAAACTACAAACTACACCAACACAACAGAACAGAAACACGATATGCGATTCGCATGTACTCTAGAAGGTTCCGATTATCCTCCTTCTAAATGTCTAAATGTCTACATGTCTACATATCACCCATCAAAAAAGAAAGTAAGAGTGCTCATTTTTTGTTTAGCTCTGTAGCTTTTGATTATTTCACCTCCTTTTGAAAATCATAATCCTAATCCTAATCAAGAACATAATTTTTCAGCTTAAAAGAAAGAGAGAAGCAAGTTCTCTCTCCATTTCAAAATTTACTATGTACTACGACGCATTTTTAAAGGTGGAAAATCAAACGCATTAGAATGGATGCAGAATTTAGTTTCTGTTCCGCAGAATTAAAAAACGTCAATCTTCATCATTGGATTGATGTTTCCTTAAGTAAAAGTAAAACTAATTGAATTTAGACTGCGGAAGAAATTCATAAAGCCGAATCGAGGCAACATGAGATGAGATGAGATTTGATGTTTGACGGAGGTGTGAATATTCAACAAAGGAATTTTACTCTCATGCGTCAGTAATAATTGCCGACAGCAGACAAGAGAAAAGCCTGAAGGAATTTCAACACCATAATAAGAAACCTGCCTGTATAAAGATGTGATAATTTAGTTAAAAGAAAATTGTAAATTAGATTTCAAAATTAATAAGAGAGTTTCATCTACTCTCTAGTTTGGTCTATTTTATAGTAAAAATTTCAGAGAAAAATTTAATTTAAGGAAGGAAAAAAGAAGAGAAAAAAGTAAAAAGTGGAAGATGAATAAGTAAAGGAGAGTTGATACTAGCTAATATTACATATTAGACACGCAAGTATTACACAGTACACAGACAAGGCTTGGTTGGTTGTGGGGAGAAAAGTGGATTAGTCAGGTATAAAAATGAGGGTAGAGAATAAAAAAAGCAAGGACGGATGATATGGATCCTGGCTGATGGATACCGAAGAAAAAGAAAGGAGAAAGTAAAGAGAAAGTGCCGTGGGATAAGGAAAAAGAGAAAAGGGAACGGTGAAAGCTAATTCGATCATGTGTGTGAATCCCGATGAAGATGAAGATGAAGATGAAAAGGGGAATGAGGAGGAATAAAAGAAAAAATGAGGGAGGATTGAGCAGTGCATGACTGTATGACTGCATGACTGTTTGAGACGTTTGAGTGAATGAGTTGCATCTCTGGTTGAAATTGGATATGCCGGTGCCAGGGCTGATGCTTTGGCCTGTGCTTGAATGTGGATCTGGATCTGGATGTGGATCTGGGTGAGTATCACACTATTATCATTGCCATTACAATTATGATCACTATGACTAGAGCGGAGTAGAGTGGAGATGAGTGCACTAGTCAAGTCCTTTCTGGGGCTGAACAACGAACAATGAACATTGAACAATGAGCAGAGATGAAGCAGAGTAACTTTAGCCCTAATGGTAATCTGTCACTTGGGATGAGTAAAACTAGGCAATCAAGCGTCAATTCGGAAGTGGGCCATTTGCCAAATTCAACAATACCATACCAACTCAACTCAACTCAAGGAGCAACCAACAACCAGGGTGATTTTTTCTCCCGTCCTCATCCTCATCCACTTCTACACTTACATTGTGTATGGATGGAACAGAGTAAGTAGTAAGTACATTACACATTACACAACCTCCCATCTCCCATCCAACATTGCATCATATTATCACATTCTCAGAAGAAGAGGAACAAACAGGAATTTCTTCTCTTTGTCTCTCCATTCTTCACAGAGTGCAGAGTACAAGAGTACAAAAGTACAAAAGGATGCATTGGGATTGGGCTGAGAGAAACGACGTGATGTGATGCACAACGATGATGACAAACAAACCACTCTCTTTCTCTCTTCATCTCTCCCTCGATCCTCCGTCCTCCATCCTCTCATGAAAAACACATTATGACAAATTGAATATGAGCCAGTTGAAAATTGATGACAAATTCCCGTCTTCCATCATCTTTCACTCATTTCAAAGGGAGAAGGGAATGAAATGGAAATGCCCTTGAGCTGTTAAATATGCACATGAGCACATGTTGAAACTAGAGCATGAGTTAAATGGGAAATAGTAAATGTGAAATGTGAAATGTACCTACAGGAAACTTTCCATTGCTCAATGCTCAAAGTATCACACATAACTATTCGGAATCCAGAATCTAGAGTTTAGAATCCAAATACTTGATACAGGAAACAGTAAATCACAATTTTTTCAATTTATCCAACTTGTACGATTAATTGATTGAACAGTGAACAGGGAACATGAAACGTAGAAGATTGAATGTAGAATGTAGGACGTGGAGCTTTGAACGGGGAAATAGTAAAAGGTATGAAAGGGAAAAGTTTTTATTTTTAAAAGAAAAACAAAACTTTTGTTTTCCACATGATCGTGTTAAGCATGTGAATAATCAATCACTTTAAAAAGTTTTTACATTTTTACAGTCTTCTGCTCCATTCAACATTCAGCATTCAACTGTGCACTTTCCTGTACTGTACTGTGAGCTGTGATAAAGTTATAGCTATGGCAAAAGTAATACGAAGTGACGATAAATGTTTTTGTGTCTCATTTTTTATTCCACTACATTTTGATCTTTTTCTCTATTTCTCTATCTTTTTTGTCCACCATTTTTGTTCTGGTTCTCTGGAGAATCCATCCCCACATTTATATCTATTTTACATTCAAAATTCAGAACGTCAGAAGGGAAACGGTAGAAAAGTAAAAAGTAAGAAGAAAATGTAAGAAAAGGAAAAGATAAGATAGAAGAGAGAACAGGTTCCCTGAATAAATTGCAGTATCAAAACTGATATTTGTATCTGTAGTTTTAAATGACACTTTTCCCTCTGTTATAAACTTTGGACATGGAAGATATGCAAAATTCACATAAAATAAATGTCCGACGATTCCTCTTCCCCTTTTCCTTTTCTTTATCTGTCTTTTCTTATCCATAGGTTTACATTTTCAAGTTGTAAAATAAAATAAAACAAAGTAAAATACTGAACACTGAACACTAGAATAAAGGGAGGAGAAAAGATGATACTCCAAGATAAATACCAGAAATAGGAAAGGCGGCTGGCTAAAAATCAATCCTGTTATGTTTCATGTATCTAGATTGTGCGAAATTCAATGCTCAAGAACACTCTAGATTCTATAGTCTACACTCTAAATTCTTGGAATGAAGATAAAGAAACTTTTCCTCTTCCAAGAACAAAAAGATAATTGAACATTGAAAGTTGAAGACTGAAGACTGTATGTTGAGATTGGACTGGATTTCTCACTTTCAAGTATTTTTCAACTGAGCAGAAAACTCAAGACGGAAATCGGAAGATGGTAAGACAAAAGACCAAAGGAAAAAGAGGTGAAACTCAGTCAGGCCAAAAGACAAAAGAGTTGTCATCATTAGTGTATTATTGTAGATATCTTTGTCTTTGTCTTTACCCTCTGCCTGTTCCTCAATTTGCAATTTTCACAGGACAACCGTTCAAAAAACATTACTCAATATTCATTGCTCCTTTGAACAGGTTGAGCGTTCATCTTTATTCTTCATTAATTTTGTACTTAATTTTCCCCATTGTTTACTTTTTCATGTACACCGTACCCTTTTGATCCTTTTACTTTGATCTTTAATAATAATTGTCATTTGAAAGAGAAGTAGAGAAATTGAAAATAATATTCTAATTATGTGCTGAATAATGAATAAACATAGGAAACTCTTGCTTTCTCCAGTTTTGATCGGGAGTTTGAAGTTTGACGAGGGTAATTTAAAACTTTTTATTTTTCAATAAAATTTTATATTCTCAATTTCCCCAAGTCCCCAAGTCATGTCAGGATCATTATTGCAATAATAAGAGGATGTGAAACTGCGAGGGGGGATATCTGAACTCAGCTGACCAATTTTATTGGCTTCATTCTCCTCCTCTCTATACAATTTGAGGACTTTGGATGTGAGATGGAAGAGAAGGAAAAGGAATAAGAGTGTTAGTGATAACTCACACTCATGCACTCACACTTTTACTGTCACGTTTCTTCCTAGTTATTCGAAAACTTTGGGGAGGATTGGCGCCAAGTGTGCGAGCTATTGGAGATTCTAGATACTAGATCCGAGATGTTGTAGAAATTCCATTACATTGCGTTGAATTGAACTGGATTGGATTGGCTTTTTATAAATAAACAGAGAACAAACTCAAGTGCGGAGGTTCCTTTACTTCAGTTCAGTTCAGTCTACTTTGATATTTGATGTTTGATCTTTGATGCGTCCGAGTAATAATGATTTGTGTAATGGTGTAATGTGAAACTAACTGGACGTTTTCAAGTGATAAAAATAATACTTATGTTGATATGGATATGGCTATGGCAAGTGAAAGTAGTCTAGTTCCACGTGTACTTGCCAAACTAAGTACTAAGTATATCTTGGATAAATATGGGAGAAGTGATTGTAGAAAATTTGAAGGGTCATAAAAAATGTGGTGCGGAGGACAAAGTAAAGTAAAGTAAAGTTAAGTAGTGGGTGGTGAATCAGCATCATTATATTTATATCACATACCAAAAGTATCTACCAAGTATGTAGCAAACTATGTAGCAGAATATTATTCAAGAGTCCAACCTCTGTATAATGTATAATGTAGAGTGTAGAAAGTAGAAAGTAGATCCGCGTACATACAAACATGTACCTACAAAAAGTTGCTTACAGAGTTGAATGGAGGATTGGAGATGGATGGAGTGAGGAACAAAACAAATGTGGAGAAAAAATGAGGCGTGAGGAAACTTTCTCCACTCCTCCAGTGCAGTGTCAACATCCACGTAGGCCTTTTTATGATTTATTCTCCTCATTGAAACTGGATGTATTTGTATGTAATGCATGTAATGTATGTAATGTAATGTATGAGGGCGCGGAGGATGAGGAGGAAAGATGACGATGAGGAGTGTCAAACCTTGGTTTAGGTTTCATCCGACTATTCCAGTTTGGAGTTTCCAGTTTCAAGTCTAGAGTCTCCAGTCTCCAGACTCGCCGTCATAAAAAAACTGTCTGGAATTCTCTTTGGTCATACTTTTTTTTTACTTTTCTTTTCAAGTAGCCAGCCAATTCATGCCATTCCATTCATCCATCTTGTGATGGTTGAGGCGACAACTTCAAAAAAGGGTCTACAGTCTACAGCCTACAGTCTGTACAAAAATATGTCTTGATCCTAAACACTGAAGAGTGAAGAGCTTTGACCGTCGCTTCATACAAAATACAGATATGATATAAAAATCATGACAAATAAATCCTACTTTAGGATTTCTTTAAAGGAAGGAAAATCTTTCTAGGATTTTTTAAATCTGAACTAATGAACTAATTGCAATAACTAATTGAGTAAAATATCTGTAGTAAAAGTATGTTCATGTTGTTCAATTCTTGATTCTAGGATTTTGTAGTATAATATTCGTAGCATTTCTCAATTTCTTGACCATTTTTACTTGTTACTTGTCTAGTGTACGCAATAAAATGTGAGCAAAAACACACATGCTTAAATATCCGTTTGTTGCAGAAATACCGGGTAAAATTCAGCAAGACAAATAAGAAATAATGTCACGCAAAAATTTTATAATTTTGAACTGTCACGCAAAATTTAGTCCAGTGCTGCATAAAATACTTCCTGAAGGCCACGAAATATGAAATCAGAAATCCGCTAAGCTTTCCAACTACAAAGTATAAAGTGTACGTACCGGCTTTACACTATTCTCCCTTTTCCATTTGGAACACAAAATACGATATTAACTTGTTACTCTCTCACAACTTTTATAGCTCGAGTTGACTAATTTGAATTCAAGAGTTCCCATTTCACTTTAGTGTACAATTTGTACAAAGTAAGTCGAGGGAAACTTTTGTGGAGGTTTCAAGTTCGTTTTTCTAAAAGTGTGGTACTTGAGCTTGATCTGATTTTACATTGTGTAGTTTCATTGAGGGATTTCAAGGAAATGAAAGAAACACTCAAGGTCAAGTGTGTATTTTGTATATGTTATTATTATGGCTGTGTGCTTATGATTCCAATCACTTTTTCCACTGTTGACATTTAAGATTCGTACAGGTAAAAAAAACAAGTTTAAGCCTGTACAATGTACAGTATACAACATACTCTTTTTTATTACACATTTTGCCCTGAATTTTGGATTTTGGCGAGACTTTTCATTTAGGAGGTTCATGAGGATTTTTGGTGCAAGGCGTTGGGTTTGTTGCACGAACACAGGAAACATCCATAATTTCATTGTAATCATCCATCACGTTCCCACGAGTAAAAATAAAAATAAAAAGTAATAATAACAAACGGTAAATTCCCAACCCTATTTTTTCTTCACGCTTTACCTGAATACCTACAAATTTGAAATAGTGAATACTTTCTCCTCCCGAGAAACTGGAGTGACCTAAAGAAAACATTGCATATTGTGTTATGTATGCATAGACCATAGCCTGTGAATTTGTAATCAAAACGTTGTTTTTGGGCTCTCAGGTAAATACATGTGAGCAGCTAGCGATTCTCAGCAGGTTACCAAAAATCCACCCAAGTTTTTTATGGACCCTCTTTATAAAATTGAATACTACAAAGTGTGCCAGTGTAAGTAAATTTACTCTGTACATTTTCCATTGTACGGCGTAGATACAGCATACATCATTGATCAATTTAGTTCATTTTATTCCTTCACTTTATACTTTCTCATTCCGACATGAACATGATCATGTTCATGTTCGGTTTTACTTTTGTGAAAGAAAAAGCTGTCCTAATTTTTGGATCCAGGGGGTTTAAACAAGCACTTTTAGCTCAATTTACAATGTACAATGGACATGGTTGGCTACTGGATAAAGCTGTGTTTTATTCTTATACTTTGATAAAAAGTCAGAGCCAGGAAATAAATTCAAAATATAAAAATCCCTTAGAATTTTTTAACATACTCGTCGGTCTTTGGTCGTTGGTCCTCCGCCGTTGGCAAAGAGATCGTCAAGTTGGCACGAAAAAACCGAAACCGAAAATGAAACCACAACCAAAACTGAAGACTAGTAGAGGAAAAGTAGAATGTGGATAAGAAACTCGTAGGTATTATGTACATAGATACTTTTTACAAAATAGGTGCAATAAAATCATCTTTTATCTGATTGGCAGCTGGCACAACTGCTCCAACTATTTTTGCTACTTTCACTATCGACATACGTCGAATACATGTATGCTGTTGGTTTTTTGGAAAAAAGTCGAGAAAGAGAAAGAACTGGATTTCATGACTATATATAGAAAATGTACCTTTTACAGTGTACATTTTAGGTGGGGATTTTTTACAGTAGAAACGGATGAAGAAAAAAAGACACCTTGATAAATAATTCCATGTTACGTCAACTAAACTAAATTTTATGTGATTCTGTGGACAGGCTGTTAGTTGTTGGCTGTAGGCTGTTGGCGAGTGAGATGAGAGATACCTTTTTCCTTTTTTTTTCGCTTCGCTACCTCAATACTCAATGCTCAATACATAATACATACATTGAGTGTAAAAATAAAACATAGAAAATACAACACACATACTATTACATAAAATACATATTACATATTACATATTACACATGTTTTTCCATGTGAAACCAAACCCCAGGAAAATCCACTCAAGAGAGAGGAATCCAAAATGAGTGTGGATAACATTACTTGATATTTTTTCTTGATATGATACATTTGTACTTTTTATTAAATCATCATGAAATTTTTTATGGCTGTTCACTGTTCAGAGTGCATCCATCATCTTTTACTTTCATCTATTTCACACATGTATGAAAATATCCTGCTTTTTTGGCAATAATATATTTACTTAATTGAATTAAGGGTACAAAAATAGAAAAGGAGGGGAGAAACGATAGAAAAAGAAACCAATAACAAATAACAACTGGAGAAAACTAGCAACGTTAATGTTGATCGGGGTGTTGAGTATTGAGTGTTGAGGTTTTTGTACTTGGATATTTTTCTGAAGATAATTGACATGGATTTATTGGATTGGATCAAACTGGACTGGACTGGGGTTTTCAGGGTTATGATAAAAGCGGGATTGTGTGCCGTGTGCAGTGTGCAGCGAACAATACACAACGTACAATGTACAATATCCTATATAGAATATACACTCGACTGCCTGTCTGTTCTTAGCACTTTTACTCACAGATCTTGTCAACTGTGATCGTAATCGTCAACCTTCATCCTCATTGTCAGGGATGTGCACAATGCACCATGAAAAGAAAAGAAGAGAAAATAGGTCTACTCTCCACACTCTTTAGTGTAGAGGCTTCACAGAAGAATTCTCATCAGTTCCATGTGTGTGATTCGATTAAATTGGAGTGAATCTTCCACTGGATTGAAATCCTCCTCCTTCTCTATCTCTATCTCTGTCCTCTCCTCATAAAGAAAACTTTCTCTTCCTCTTCATTTGCTGTGGAAAAAAGACGGGTAGTGACCAATACTCTAGATTGTACTTTGTACAGTGTACAGTTTACTCGTACTTGTATTTGTACTTTTGTCTCCACAATAGCGTTGGCGTTACGGCGTACGGGTCTGAAATCCTAAAATCCTAAAATTCAAGCATAAGGGCTAACTGCTAACTGTTCTTTGTTTGGTTTGGTTTGGTTTGGTTAGGTTTAGCTCTACTCGTACTTTGTACCATTAGATTTTTGGGACAGAATAAGATCTCCTCCCTAGAGTTCTTATTGTGTGCACATTACATATTACACAGTATTAAACAGCTTGTACTGGAAAAACCACCATGTTGTATCTGTATCTCTAGAATTTAGAATTACACACCGGTTCCTAAACAACAACTAACAACCGGCAATAAGAGCAAAAGTACCTACAAGTATCTAGTATCTAGTTAAGCCGTAACAAAAAGCCGGAGCTGGAACTTTAGCCGGACAAAAAAATCAAATATGAACAACAGCGGAAACGAGGGCTAAAACTCTACTTCCAACTCCAACTCAGAGCTCAAAGCTCAAAGCTCAAAGCTCAAAGCGATGGATTTTTCAACATAATCCCAAGTACATATTTTTATTGCTGTGCATGATAATAGAGAACGTACCTTTTTCTCCCATTAATTCTCAAGGTTTTTTGTACAAGTATACATGTATATGAAAAAAATCAAAATATTTAGTCCGGACTCCGGACGAGAAGAGTTTTAGCTCCAACTTCCAGCTTTACTTTCTCTTTTTTCTGTATGTTGTATGTGCAATGTGCAATGTACATTAAACATTAGCTTTCGTGTTGGATGTTGGACTTTGCTTGAGCATTGGCATTGCCATTGGTATTAGCCTCCGTTTTGTCGGCCTCGATTACTGTCACCGTCCACCGTTCACCGTTCGCCATCCACAGTTTTACAGCTCTAGAGTCTAGAGTCTAGAATCTAGAGTTGAACAGTCTATTTCTTTTTCTCTCTTATTTATTTACTCTCTTGTTGGTTTTCCACAGAAACGTAGAAAACGTAGAAAAATTTAGGTAGAGGTTGTGCAATGGGCTGTGTAGTGTGGAGTGTGCAACATTTCACATTTCAGTTTCGCAACGAACCAAACCAAAGCAAAGTAAACTTGATGCCGTGTCACATCTTACTTCACCTATGTATTTTGTGTTTTGTATTTTCTCCACTTTTTAGCTTATTACCGTATCATTTCCGTCTCCATTCTCTATCTACATTCACATTCACATTACATGTACAACGTACACCTACGTAAAAACAGAAACAAACATGACTAATATCTATCTGCACTTTTACTACAGAATACAAAATACAACATACAAAACACAAGCTATATTTGCAGTAGTACAAGTTGTAGTAAAAGCTCTGTATTCAGAGTCTAATGCATTTATGAAATCTGACAAACGTAAACTGAAAATGTTTTCATTTTATGACAGTCTCATTACAACTCTTTCTCTCTCCCTCTCGCTGGTTTTTACTGGGTTTACACCCGCCCATGAGCTGTAAGCAGTAAATGTATATTATATTGAACGTTGAACGTTGTACAATGTACATGTATATGAGCTGTGAATGAGAAATTCACAATTTCGGTTGCATGCTGTATAATGTGAGGAAGAACTAGAACCAGAGTCAGAACCAGAGCTCTGAAAAAGTTGTAATACCCACATTCAGTTTATTCATCCAGACGTGAATAAGTCAATGGGTGTGTGGATTCGGGAGCTAAATGTCAAAATGTAGAATGTAGAACACTACACTCGTTCCTCGTTCCTCGTTCCATTCCATCACAATCCAATCCTAAAAGATCCAGTCGTTCTACATTGTACATTGTACATTTTACTTTATACAAGTCAGCACATATTCATTTTTGAGCCATATGCCAAATGCATCTAGAATCCACACTCTAAAAAACATATTACAAGAGCATAAAGCATAAACAGGAGCATAAAAGTGGAAAACTCTTCTGACTGCTCAAAAATTATTATTATTATTATTATTTATTCCTCAATATTTTGAGTCCTCCACTTTTGAATCCTCGAATCTCAGCTACAGCATTCAGCTTTTATTTGTACTTGTTCATTTCACAGCCTTCAGCTTGTGGTTGAGTTTCATTTGGGATTTCAGTTGGCAGTTGGGATGCGAATTTTCACCCTTCTCTACCCAATTTAATTACTAAAGATGGAAAAGAAGAAGGAAGAAGAGAAGAAGAGAAGAGACGATTTGAATTATTTAATACAGCAGGCAGGAGAGAGGAGGTGACGGAGAGCTACACAACAAGCGTTCCTAGTGCAGATTCCAACGTTATGTTATGAGATTCTGTGTCATGTCATAAACGTCTATTATAATATCTACGCTGTAGTATGTTTAATGTGTACAGTGTACAATGTACGAAGCAACACTACGACCACAACCAGAGTGGTTATAATTTATTAGCATTTCATACGCTGCAAAGGACTGTTCAGACTTTGACTCTTGCTCTTGTTTTTGCTTTCGCTATGAGCTAAAATTATACTATCTGAATTTTGAATTTCCTCTAAAACCAACGTGAAAACAAATGTCAATGCCAAAGCAGATATTAAATATTAAAGTTGAATTTTAAATGTTGTATGATGAATGTTCTACCTTTTTTCATCTTATTAAAAATTAAAAACCTTTATATAAAATGTCTGAAATTTTAACATAGAACATGAAGAAAATGAAAGAGTAAAAAAATAATAATAAATTTTCTAAAATTTATACGTCTCATTTCTTTAATAAGCAATTGTAGAAATGTGGATGGATGTGCATTGTGCAGTGGGCAAGTTGAAAGTAGAGAAAGCGTTAAAAAAGCCAGAGTTTTGCATCCTATTAAACTTGACTGTCATGCAACCTCAAGGAAATGTAAATTTAAAGTGTCCTTTCTCAATTTTCATGTTCAACTTGTGTTTTGCCAAGTGAGAGTAGCAGACGCAGTTCGGTTTGTTCCATGAAATTGGACAATGTAAAGAGATGTAAAGAGAAATAAAGAGGAGTAGCAGAATTCCATTTACGATCCCCCATTTAAGTTTCTTCATTTTATCATATGGTCGGTGGACTGCATACAGAATACACAGTACAAAATACACAGAACAGAATCCGCGAGTTGTAGCTAATGTTACTTTATGTAATGCACATTCAAATGAGAATATAAATGCAGATGCAGATTCAAATGCTCAAAGTTCCCCAGTTGAAACTCAAAGCTCAAAGCTCAAAGCTCAATGCTCAATGCTCAGAAGAGCAGCAGAAAAGCTCAAGTTGGCCATCTGATCGTGATCATGAGTTCAAAGCCATTTCGGAACAGCACTCTGCAAATACTGGTACACACAAAACACAAATGGATGTGACCGGAGACCGGGGAGTTTTCACTACACAATCTCAAAAGTGTTATTAATTTTTCTAAACTTGTTCTTTAAACTCCCTCAAAAGCACAGTGTAAGTTTGTGGATCAAGGGTCGAGGATAACAATAATAATAATAATACTCTGAAAGCTTCTACTATTTCTATTCTGTTGCCCTGAATTTTCCAAGTTCATTTCTTTGGATTTCGGTTTGGAGTTGGACTTTTGTACAATTCCAAAGTAGAGGCGGAAATTTGTTCAGCATAATGAAATGTAACATTGTCTATAATCTAAAATATACAATACACAATACACAATCCACAATTCACAATCAAGAACCTAATAATATGGAGAAGTTTGAGGTTGTTTTGTTTTATTTGGTTGGTTTCCCCCTTGAGAATTGCATGTCCCAAAGCAATGATGTTCAAAACAAGAAGGTCCAATGTACAAATGTACAATGTAATAAGTAAAATAAGAACAAGAGCTTGAACAAGGTACAGCATCTTCTTCTCTTCTTCTCTTCTTGTGCAATAGTAAATTTGGATTATACATGCATAAAAACCTGTAACTCATCTATCTATGTACAATGTACATTGTACATTTGTATAATAACTATCTATCTATCTAACTTGTAAGAATGCTAGTGAATTCCCATTCAACATTCAACTCATCTCATTCCCATTCCAAACTGCATATTTTACTACGAAAAGTTTATACAAGTGGTGGAGAGACAAAGAGAAAGATCCGATTTCGATGGAGATCCGCTGCCTTGGAATTTGGAATTTGTAACTTGGAACTTGGAATTTCCTAGCTTTTGTCCGAGTATAAAGTATACTAGAAGCTGAATGAATCGGAAGAAGATGAAAATGAAGATGAACAAGAACAAGAGCAAGAGCAAGAAAGAGAAGAAGAAGAAAACTTAAAGAGAAAGATGGAGATGGAGACAAAGATGAAAACGAAGGCGGCGTTTCCTTGAACCTTTTAACCTCGGAATTAATCCAGGAAGAGGAATTTAAACTTGTAACAAATAATCATTACTTTGAATGGAATGAACTCCTCCTGCTCCGCTCACAGAGTTTCTCGGACTTTCTCTCCTTTAGAGATTATGTGTAGTGTGTTAGGTGTAGTTAACTGGAGCTGTCTTTTCTGTTTGGAGAATAGAGTGTGGAGTAAAATGTAGCGTCTGTTCCTTTCTGTTCCGAGATTATTTATAAACTCAGCCCCTCATGTATTCTTCTTCTATATTACGATTACGATTAGTCTCTGTACCAAGACAAAGACAAAGACAAGGAAAAGGAACGAAGATGATCATTTTCCATCTATTTGTGCATTAGAACAGTCATTTATATTAATATCCTCTTAAGAGGCTTTTAATGCTCATAATAACTAAATGTCCATCCTCCTTCCCATTCTCAATTCATCCTACCTTTAAACGTGAAAGCATTTTGAAGGATTTTCTATGCACATTTTTTAGCAATCACACTCTGTTAGTCTAACGGTTTATTACTGTTTAAAACTAAGAACTATATGTAGCACCTCTTCCCAATTCTTAATGCTCAACTTTAATTTTTACATGCACAACAGTGGAATATTTGTATTCATTTACCTACATCTATTACATGTACATTGTACATTGTACATATACGCAAGTTGCATGAAGAGTGAAGAGTGAAGAGGATGCGGTGAAATCCAGATTGCAACTGGGAAAACTAGCAAGCATTCATTCCGACTCGGATTCGGACAGATAGCATGTGTTCCACCTGAAGAAAATGCTGTGTGCATAATGTGCAGAGAATGTAGAAAATATTGGAACATTGGATATTGGATTGGAGTCTGCCAGATTATGATAAATAGTATTTCTTGGGAGCATTTGCCTCTGTTTGGCTTGGCTTGACTTGAGCTAAGCTGAGCTGAGCTGAACACATGTAAAAGTCTTTCTAATTGGCTGATAGACAGTAGACAGTAGACAGACACGAGGTCTGCAACATGCACAGGAAAGACAAGATATTTTATATGTTTTTCTAGTACAGAGTACAGCGTAAAAGTTGGGCTAATGAGACACGTAATGGATTCCACCTGAAATATTACTGTTTTCCTGTTCTCTAGTGACTATAGTGACTAGTTACTAGTGAGACGAATCTGACAGTTGGAACTGTCAGATTGGATTGGACTGGACTGGGTTGCCGGGCATTTTACTTTTTACGTTTTTTTTTCTACTGTTTTAGCATCTATGTGCGATATTTTTAGAGGAATTTTAAAATTTGGGGTATCATGATAAATAGCTTTTTTCCTTCAAAAAAGCTTATTTTTTGTGGGATTTTAAAGCTTTTTAAACTTTTAGCAATGCAGATATGATTGATTCTTTTGAGGATTTGAATGTGTGTAGTTAACTTGTAGTATGTAGTGTATAATTAAAAGCATAAAAGGTAGAAGATAGAAAATGGAATGTAAAAAGAAACGTCTAGAGTCTAGAGTGTGAGGATTGAGGATCTACTTTTTGCATAAGGAAAATGAAAAATGAGACAAGTTGAACGATTACTGATGACTGTATTACGGAGGATGAATTTAAATTTGAATTTGAAGTTGAATTTTTCGAGTCTTTTACTCTTTTAGTCTTTTCCATTTTCCAGACCAACTTGAACTCGTGTACATTAATTATGATGACGGATCATTTGTCTTACATTTCCATTGAGACTGACATCTGAAATTTCTGAAATTCCCGCGACAATGAGAAAAAGAAAGAAAGAAGGTCGGTGAGCCGGAATTCTTGGAAATTCGCTTTCCGAATTCAAACTTCTCAAAGCATAATAATTTCATGCCAACTCTTTGTGAATGTTTGGTGAGTTGGCCTGTGAGACAAATGACTAACTTATTGTCAATTGTCAGCCATTCTTCATTCTTCACCTCGTAAAAAGTTCACTGTAGACAATAAACTACTGGTACTTGACTTTGGACTAATCCACTCTACTCTTGGTAATTAATTGACTATTCAAAGTAGAAATGATACACGGAGCTTAAAAGAAAAAAAAACAAAGGACAAAGAACAGCTAGTAATTATTACCAATCAATTTCTAATGTATTTAATGGCTAAAGCCATAATTCACTAGGTGAATCTACAACGTACAACTTGCAAAGTACAGAAAATGAAACACGCACCACTGGAAATAAATCATTAACAGAGAAAGGCGGACGGTTGACTTTTCGCCCATCAAAATTAATTTCCTGTTTCACTTCACTCCGTTTTTCTTTCACTCCACTACGTACTGTAAATTCACAATTAGTACTCAATACCCAATACAGTAGTACTTTGAAAAACGTACATTTTAGATTAAAAAGGTACCATGTTCATTTGAGATTGCGTGTTTATTTGTTTTGTCATTCATGCAAATTTCTGCCTTTCTGCGTTCTATTCAGAAACTGGGAAAAAATTGAGAAATGAAAAAGAAAAGGAAAGAGAGAGAGAGAGAGGGACAACTACTGAAGGATTCACATTCCAGTTAAAGAAAACAGACGTTTGTATTTGTATTTTTTCTACTTCTACAATGTACATGTTTTGTCTGCATCTGTAATTCTGTACATTGTACATGTGCAAGTGACTGTCTCTCTCATGCCACTTTCTTCTTCCCACTTTCCATTTTACCTGAGAACTGAGAAGTGAACAATGAACAAAGGGGAGGAATTGACTTGAAAATTGGAATGGTCTTTGGGAATTCCTTCCTTCGTGGAAAACAAAGTCTGCATAATTCATGAACAGCTTGGCTTGGCTTGGTTTGGCTTGACTTGGTGAAAAGGAGAACTTGAAGAGAATCTAAGATGAGGTCAGCATAGTCAGTTTTTCTAACTCTAGTTCTAGGAACCCCAAACCCTTGTATTTTGTATTTTGTATCGTACTTTCTTGTGTCGTATCTTCTATTCTTGTGTTTTCTTGCAATTTCCCTATTGGTTTTGTCCTTTTGTCTTTTATTTATCCTTGGCTTTGGATTTGGTTTTGGCCTTTTGGAAAGAGTACGTGAAAAAACATACAAACTCCACTCAACTCAGCTCAGCTCTCAACTGCATCCTCTTTGTCTTGGAATTTTGAAACATGTTTCTGTACCAATGATTACGCTCCTCTTTTTTGTCTAGATTCTACATTCTAGATTCTACAGTCTAGAGTTTAGAATCTAGAGAAAATAGACAGCACAAGTACAACACAACACAGCTTGCGATTGCTATTGCATTCCGCCGTTTTTGTTTTTGTTTGAGTTTTGAATTCAAGTTAAAAGTTGTAGTTGATCCACAAATAAAAATACAACTACAAACTCAGATACAGCTACAGAAAACGATACAGATAAAACCGCAGTACTTATTTGTTTTTAGAAAAACATGGATACATGTTTAATAATTTTACTTCAAGGGAATTTTCTCTTGCGCATCTAAGAAATTCATAGATATTTTTGTTCTTTAAAAAGAGTTGGAAAAAAGAATCAAATCAAAATTGACTATTTTGTATTATTTATTTATTTGTTTGTTTGTCTGTTTGACTTTTTGACTGTTTGTCTGATTGTACTCATTATTACAATATTATGGAGGAATTATTCTTTGAAATCCCTTTTGAAAGAGTATATATTTTTTTAGTATAGCATATGAATATAAATATAAATATGAAATGACTGTAGCTTGTAGTTTGTAGCTTGTAACTTGTAGGCTGTAGATGGATACACTTGTGTACATTTATAAGACGAGGAAAGAGAATAGAAAGCTGGATAATGCAATTTCTCCATCATATTTATTCCCTTGGGAACGATAAAGGGAGGAAGTTGGAGTTGGTTCGTACAAGCTGTAGTCTATGTAGAATGTTGAATGTAGAATGTAGAAACATTGCTCTGGAACATTCGACCTGTATGTACAATCTACAATGTACAATGTACATTTGAAAATGATGACGATGATGATGCGGAATTTAGAAGATACACTCGAGACTCCACACCAGAGTCTGAGATAGAACAAGAAACAGTGAATAGTGAATACGAATACGAATAGGAATACGACTACTAATATGAATATGAATAAGCGTGAGAAAGAGAGGAGTGAGATATGGAAGGGAAATCCACTACAGTTGGTGGATTTAGCTACTTTTATGCTCCAACTAATATTTTCGACACTTTGAATATTAAATTTGAACAAGAAGATGAGTATTTCTCACTCTACCGTAAAATGAACAGGAGCAGAACAGAACAGAACTGAAAGAAGAGAAGAGCCTCCTGCTTCAAAGTGTAGAAATACATATAAAATATAAACATGGCTTTGCTAGTTTCTAGTTGCTATAGTATTTCAGCAGCTTTGCATAAACTATATGAAAAGCCCAGCTGCATGTACAATGTACATTGTACAATGTATAGTTCTACATCTACATCTACCTAATTTCCCTAAAGAAAGCTTAAGACTTGAAAATAGTAATGTATAATTTAATTTGTCTTGCATTTTCCATCTTCCAGTTTCCATCCTCCAGTTTCCAGTTTCCTGTACAGCTACAGCTACAGTTTGGTCCTCTTATTTTCTCGGGGAGAAACCCAACCCCGAAGAAGAAGAAGAGAAACAAAAAAGAGCAAGGACAATAGAAACAGAAATATGGATGAGACGTGGAGCGTGGAGGAGTCTTAGATCAAAAGAAAAAATTGAGTGTGAACTTGACACTTGGTGCTGGTTTTGGTTCTGGTTCTGATTCTGATTCTGGTTCTCATTCAGACTAGATCTGATTCCATATTCACATCAACTACAGCTACAAGCAAAAGTAAAAGTAAGGCTGAAACTACTTGGAAGAGCCGCTGTAGAAAAGCTAAAGCTCTGAGTTTTTCTTTCCTGGGATTGACTTGGCGTTAACTTGGCTTGGCTTTGGCTTTGGCTTTGACTTTGGCTCTGGTTTGGTTTCTCATGCTGACAATTATTATTACTAATATTATTATGCCACAGCTGTAGCTGAGCTAACTCAAAAAGTCAAGTCGATATAAGGAGAAAGCACTCCGAGCTCCAAGCTCCAGTTTCCAGTTTCCAGACACCCCATTTTGGATTTGGGTTTGTGGGGGTTTTCTCATTCTCACTCCCTATTGTTTTTTCCCTTTTGTCTTAAAGGAGTGTGTGGGATGTCTCCGTTTTTCGCAGTGCACTGTGATATTTATGAACTGAATAAGAATGGAGTGTGTTTTGTTTCTGTAGCTTACAGAGTACAATACGTAAGGGTTGAATATGAAGACTGCGACTGTGTTTTTTTCTGTCTGTCTCTGTCTCTAATTCGCAGTCATAACGATAAAATTCTTGGATTTGGATTTGGATTTGGATTCCTATTTTCTGTTCTTCTATTCTTCTGTCTCAATGGGTTTTGGCATGAACATGAGCTTCTTTATTCTTTATCCGTTTCTTTACAGTGCGTTTTGTACGTTGTACGATGCTCGATGTTCCTTGTATTTTGTAGTTTGTATGTTTTGTACCCTTTGCGCTTTTCTTTCTTCTTTTACTCTTCTTCTTCTGAGTTCTTGGTGCTCAATTCTGAATTTGTTTGTCTCTCAAATCCGAATCCAAATCTAAATCCAAACTCAGTCTATGATGCTATTCATTCTCTAATTCACATTCACGTTTACTAGAGCTAAAGCTAGTGCCACTGGTACCAGAAGGAAAAGCAACTTGTATGGCATGGGATGAATGTAGCACGATCTGGAGAAGAAAGATCAAGAGTACAGCAACAGCTTTGCATTTTAATGACCATCAAGGATTCCTTCGCCTCCCCGAATAGAATAAGACATTTTGAATGGGATTGATAAAGAACTTGTGTACCATCTTCTACTTATTATCTACTATGCTACTATGCTACTGTGTAGAATTTTGTGTGGAATGGACTGGCGTGGGAACAGCATAAATTCAAGAATGGTAACTACTTCTGGTTTTCTTCTGGTTTGGTTTGGTTTTGCTCACTTTCTCCATGGAATTTTGAGTAGCCGAGTTTTCCTTTTATAGCTGGAAATTTAATGCACTCACCGACTTTCAAATAACAGTGAAGACTGAACACTGGAAGATCTCATCATGCACAAAGGAGAAAGGAGTGAATAGATAAATGACTGAATGAAGAAATACATGTAATACATGGACAATCTACAATCTACATAACGCACACTGCATACTGTACAAATACATGTAGAAACGAAAAGGTAATTTTGAATACCTCTTCCGCCTCTTTCTCTCTCTTTTGAAATATGGAAGATGATTTTATGATTTTATGATTATTCACTCTTTTTACCAACGTCAGTTGGTAGAATCTACATAAAATGCAGAATAATCAAACGTCAAACGGCGTCTCGCCGTTCTTTCCAGTAAAAGAATAATATCATAATATTATGTAATTTTTTCATACGTGTGCTTCTCGTTTCCTCTTATAAATATTTCATATCTTGTGGAATACTTTATAATTTATAAAGGTATGGAGGAATATTTACATGTTACACATGTCTCTAGCTTCTTCTAGTGCTTTAGAAAATGCAAAAAGGTGTAAATATTTCATACCAAGAGTAACAAGAGTAAAAACGTAAGAAGTAAAAAGGTCGGGGGCGGTTGAAGAATTTAAATGAAGATTGAAGGTCAATATCAATATCAATGCAAAAAACACACACATCGCATAGTTGTGCGATTGAGACCAAGATAGTCAAAGTAATTGAAATGAAATGTATGTGTATCTGTAATTATGGTGCATGAATACAGTGAACTAACAAGTAAATTTTGTCACAATCTCTCGTTTCTTTGTCTTATTTACGTGTTTGATCCAGCTCAGAACATGAACTGCGGAAAAGATAAATGTAGTAGCCTTTAGATTGTAGACAGTAGACAAAGTCAGAGATCAGATATCAACGAATTAGGTAATCAAAAGCTCGTAGTTTGTTACATGGCTCAAAAATAAAGAGTCTAGAATCTAGAATCTAAATCTCCATGAATTTTTATGCTGGTGGTACAGAGTACAAAAGGGTTTTAAATATTCAGTTGAGTTCAGTTTCCGAATGGGATTGAATTTGATAGGACTGAACTGAGCTGAGCTGGACTGGACTGAACTGGAGTGGATTAGATTGGAATTTGGTGTAGGTCCAGGATTTTCCAGGATGCAATGAATTGAATTCCAATTCACATAAACCAAGAGGGGCAATTTAACACTGTGTAGTAATAAATAAAGGCAAGTTTGATGCTCCACGCTAATGCTGGAACAACTTTGTTCAGAATCAGTTCCAGTTGCAGTTCCAGCTTCAGTCCCAATTCCAAACCTAAACCCTGACAGATGCAGATCCCTACATAATTCCTATCCAAATCCAGTTCCAGATCCACATCCAAAAACACAAACACAAACAGTCACACAAGGAAATCCTGCTTACAGTTATTTACAGTTGGAGTTGGATTTGGATTTAGAGTCAGATTCAGAAATGTGTATTACCTCCATTCGGATTTATTTTATTGACTGGAGAACACAACACCACATTTTCCGCTCCTCCGTCCCCGTCTGCCGGCTTTCACAATCCACATAAAACAATTCACTCACAATCACAAGACACAAGACAAGAAACATAAATAGAAAATAGACAAACCTTTTCCTTTCTTTCTTTTCTTTCTTAAATAGTACAGAAGAAACTAAAACTGTTCCTTGCCTTTGGTTTTGTTTTTATTTGTATTTTTAGTACTTTGAAAGGGTGGAAAGCGCACAATTGCACAATTACAATCTACTGAAATTTTAACTAAAACTGCCTTGGAAATTATTTTGGACGTTGTTGAAACACTTAAACTTGTGTACTGATTTTAAATAAGTAACTGAAAAGCCAGTGAATGAATTGAACTATTTTATTTGAAACTGGAAACGCAGTCAAATAAAATTGTTTGCCTAAAAATATCTACTATTTCAATTTAGTTTTATACATGAACGACATCCGACAGCCGACAACCGACAGTGTTGTTGATATGATACGAAAATTCACAGTGCGTAAATAGATTTTTTAATATGATGTCTCTATGCTCTGTTTCTTTTCTATCACTGAACTATCATCATTCTGTTTAATGTGTAATGTGGTGTTTTTCCTTTTTAATCTGAAATCAAATCATATTTATCAAAAGTAGAATCATGTTTGTAAATTCCTGTAAGTCAAGTCTCAAGTATGAAGGTTCCAAAATGTAATAATTTTTCTCAGAATCGAGAATCAAGAATTGAGAATTACAATCCAAATATACAGCCGACAGCCGACATATTACAAACAAAGATGTGTATTCATAAATTTCATGTTTTCCGCTTTTGACAAAAAATGAAGGAGCGGAAAAATATCTGCGAAATAAATTACAGTCTTATCTAACAAAATTTAACTGAAAAGAGAGAAGAGAGATAAAAGAAATTTGCCATAGATCCTACGACAGATAAAAGAGAAGGAAAGATGCGAATTTGCATTTTTGGTTCCTGTACCATACATCATTTTCATACATCATACTCTTACGACGGCACAGTCAAAGACAAAAGACGTAGAGAAAAGGAGCTGAATCAGGGCAGAATCAGAATCCGAATCAGAATCAGAATCAGCTTGTGGAAAATGCATCAGCATCAGAACCAAACCAGACCAAAGAACCAGACCAGTGATTTCGTTTATACTCTGTAAAGTGTACAGCATAAGCTTATGTAATACTTAATGCATCCTCAAAATAATAAAGGATGGCTGATTTTTGTCCTTTGGTTTTGGTTTCTTGAGTTAGAATTTAATTAAAGCTCTTTTGATCATTCTGTCTGTGGTTTTGTTGTCTAGTCGTTTTCTTCCTCTTCTTTTCTTTTTTCATCCTCATCCTCCTCGTTTGTGTTCTAACTGCTCTGCGCTCAGCCGACCTCAGAATCCACATCATCATCTTTATCATTTTCTCTTCAAAGAGTGTACACTTTACACTGTACACTGTACATATCAGTCTCATTTTAGATGTACATCTCTTCCATTCTTTTATTTTCCCTTTCATCATCTCTTTCTATTTTCATCCTCCACTTGAATGGAATTAAGCTGAGTTGACAATCAACCCAAACCAAATCAAAGCTGATTCAAAATCCAATAACTAATAAATGAATCACAGATAATACCTTTGAATTGAACATTGAACATGATATGATTTCGAGAGAAAATCATCATGATCACTTAACTGGAGAAATCTAGAGAATTATTTACTCAAAATCCAAAAGAGCCAAAACTTCCAACTTCCAACTTCCAGAAGTAATAGCAGAAAGGAAAGGTTTTGGTTTTTGGTTTATTTGATCATTTATTTTATTTATTTACTCGATGATTCTTAACTTAGTTCCTGGAATAAGTTAAATAAATTAGATTTCATTCTACTCGTTCATGCATTTATATAAATTAAGACTAGAGGAATGGGCTGGAATTCACCGGTACAAGTTTAGAACCTGAACCTGGAACAGGGAACATGAAACAGGTTTAAAAATAATTAATGGGATCAAAAGTGGAGAAAGGAGACTATTAATTAATATCTATTAAATAAATGGAGCTAGCTAATCAATTACGGTACCTCTTTCTCATCATCGGGAGTCGTCAGACTGCCGGATTCTAAACTCTAAACTCCAGCAGAGCCTCGAGTCAGGAATCCGGAGTCAGAAGCCGAGAAATTAAATAGGGAGGTCGGGAGCTGGGAGTTAGAAATCGGGAGAGTTCGGAGAAGAGAGAATGAACAATGAACTATCTCTGTATCTATTTTGTATTGTGTGTCATGGAGAGATACTTAGATTGATGGTCTCCTCAAAACTCTTGGAAAAAGTGCACTCCTTTATTGTCTATGCAAATCCACGCCTCCTTTTGATTTTGATGTGGATGTTGATGTTGATTTCAGATTCTAGATTCTAGATAGGAAAAAAGAGGAACGACGTGCTTGTGAAACAAATGAGAAGGAGAATCCCTGCTGCTGCCCTTAATTAAAAGGACCACTGTGACTTGTCTATTGTCTGTTTTTCTACGCTTGATAAGAGCGAGCGGGCATGAATGAATGAATGAATGAATGAAAGAGTGAAAGGCGAATCCCGTACAAACATGAGTAACAACATGGAAATTAACAGGGAAAACCCTTCATCCGTTCCTCTCTTCATCAAAATACCAAACAGGAAAACAAATACAAATACAAACTGAAACTAGGGGAATCTCCATTCAACCAATTATGAAAAGAGACTCTGAACTTCTCTCTCGTTTTGTTGAACATTTCTACATGCAGAATGTTCATACTGTTTGCACATCATACAATTTACGTGTCTTGATCCTGATGCTCATTTAGATTCTGCCTTCATTTACACGTAACAAATTTTGATGTCGAAACTAGTATTCACATTTGCAGGTTGCAAAACTTGTGCTGTCCGCAAGTTTTATTGATTATCCAAAATCTAGAATCGAGAATCCAGAATCTAAAATCAATCTGTATCTTGATCTTGAATCTTGATTTTGATCTTAATTACAGTGTTGAGCTTTAGGAATTAAAAGTAGCGAGTGATTGGACGGATCTAAAACTAGAGTAATTTACCACAGAGAAAAGCCATGTGATTAACAATGAAGAGTGAAAGTAGAAATTAGAAATCAGAGCTAAGCAGCAAACACCCTGGACGTCCCAGAAAATTTATTTGGCTACGCCCGCCGTATATATTTTAACAATTACCCTAAACTAATTACACCTTCAAAAGCTGTAAAGATTTGAAGGTTGTGGATCGTAAATCTGTTCTCTTTTGCTATTATTTCCAATTTTCCGTCCTCCTTGTAGTCAAAAATCAAAAGACTAATGACTAATGGGTAACTATTCATAGCTGGGTAATTATTCCCACAATAGAGGTAATAACTTTTTATCTTTTTGAACTTGCTTTTCAAAGAAAATTACAAAAACTGTATACAAAAATATATACAGTACTTTGTTGTTGAAAATTCCAAATGTTTTCTTTCTTTTGACATTTGGAAATTAGGCGTGATTTTAAAAGGGAGTACAAAGTGCATAGTGAACATGTTGACGGATAGTTAAAGATAAAAGTTAGGAGTAAATATCAACGACATGGAAAAGGTTAATGTTAATGTTTATAACTTGTAAAAGCTGGTTTAGTTTGTGTAGTTTATGTAGTTTATGTTGTGAGTCGTAACTTTACAAAGAATAGTTGTAGTTAAATGTTAGACGTTAAATGTACAAGTTCCTGTTTTCTGGGTTTTCCTCAATTTTTGTTTATTTTGACTTTCACTTCTTTTGGTCTCTTTCAACGCAACTTTACTTTGCTACTTTCTACTTTTCAGCTTAGTCGTTTATTCAAACGGTGCAGTGTGCAGTGTAGACTTCAAACTTACTTATTCTACATTCTGCATTCTACATGCTTGAATGACCATGTTTTTTCTGTGGAGAAAAGTTGGAAAGTAATTAATCATTTTGAGCTTTCATTAACTATTCATTCCTGGACAGTTTTTACAACCGACTCTCATACATCATACATACATCTATACATATTACATTTGTACATACTATACACTTGTATTCATGGTTGACTTTTACCTTTTACTAGTCCTCACCAAACACAAACTTTCCCTTTTATACTTTTATACCCACTAAATTTTTGAGGAAAGGTACCATTTTAAATTTAGTCCCAGGTTTATTGCTGACAATAAAGATTGAGGTTGAACGGATGCTCAAAGTCCATGTACTTTTATGTACTTGACATATACATGAAGCTTCTTGCTATACTTACTATTTGTATTTTTTTTCTAATGTATCTTTCCAGTTTCACAGTAGAATCCAGAGTAAATTGACAATTGAGTTAAAATGTTTTCTTGGAAAAAACAACATTACAAATGAAAGGTAGAGAACAATTTGATGCCACTTGTCTTATGTCATGTCATGTCGTGTCATGTCTCGTCATGTCGAATAAAAAATAAAGAATAATGTCATGTCAATTTAGCATCCAGTTCCTGTTCTAAATTAGTGATCCACCGTCTACCGTATAGCTTTGAACCTCCTCCGGCTTTTAGAAGGTAAAGAAAAGAAGAGTTAAATATCATTTGTTCCATGCACATTTATTTTATATTATCCACATTCTCCGTGTTCAGTGTTCCATGTTCCGTGTTCCATGCAGAACTGTAGTAAGTAGTAAGTCGTAAGTAGGATGAACGGTGAAAGAAGAGGGAAAGGAAGAGGAGAATAAAAGGAGGAAACTGGCTGGTGAAATTTATAAATGGTTAGCTTGTTGATTTGATGTAGTGACTGAGTAACTTGTGCAAATGGCGAGCTAAGGAAATAATGGCTCTTCTCCTTTCACGCCACCATTATTTATGACTTTCTCCCAGTCCAAAACTCCAAGCTCCAAAGTACAGAGTCCAAACTACAGAGTCTATACTGTTAACATTAAAGAAAATAAAAGACGGAGGAGAAAAGAGGAAAGGTAGCGGACTCAAGTGGTTTGACCACTACTGGTTACTGGTTATTCGTATTGGTCAGCACCAGCATCAGCATCAGGGGTTCAGCGGAACAAACAAACAAACCAAACAGACTTACAAATAATATAAGAAAGAACAGACCGACAGCTTTCAACATGAACATGAACA
The DNA here is from genome assembly GCA_019776565.1 of Sminthurinus signatus. NCBI lineage: Eukaryota > Metazoa > Arthropoda > Collembola > Symphypleona > Katiannidae > Sminthurinus > Sminthurinus signatus. The sequence continues at coordinate 54,420 of JABASP010000013.1, read as the reverse complement.
TTTGATGTATTTTGTATATGGACAATGGACATAATCAACGTGGGGCCAAAGACTTGTGCTCTCTCTCTCTTTTGCTTTCTCTAGTTCAGACTGCAAACCTACACGCAGAGCTTTCATTCCAAATCCAAATCCAAGTTGAACTCCTACTTTTACTTCTACTTATTTTTTACCTTTAGCTTTTACCTTTTACCTTAACAAGGATTGTCCGTAATACTAATGTATTTTTCACCAAAAACAAGCTCCTTGTACTACAACTTTTGCGGAATTATGTAGGTAAAAGTACCAGCTCCCGCTCCATTTGTACATGTCTACTTCCAATTTCCAATACAGAGTATAAAAATATTCCTACCTTTTCCAGGAAAAATAACAAGAAAGAAGAAAAGAAGAAGAAGAAGGATGAGAAAGAGAACGAGAACGAGGACGAAGACAAAGACGAGCGTAGCATGCAAAATAAAGGTGTATTAAATCTTCTTCACCTCCATTTACATTAGCTGTTTGTTTATTCCCAGTTTCCATCCCTTTGGCCGGCCAATCCATCGGTCCGTCTAACTCCACTTTTCATGAGAAATAAAAGGAACCCCACGTAAACATTCTCCTCATCCATGAAACAACCAACCAACCAACCAACCAAGCAAATAAACAAATAATAATGTGTTGATGGATCCAGATTATGGGAATGCCCAAGTCAAAAACTGTTCTCTGTACATAAATATCCAAATCTCATAATCAAGTATCAAATGGTTGATTTATCTGGAGCTTTCCCACAAGATTTATTTATTTCTGCTGCTATATTGTGTATTGTAAATGCTATACATGTTGTGTGTTGTGCATGTAAATAATAAATAAATGATACACCCTTTTTTGAAACTCAAATTTCGCAACGTCCAACAATTATACGCCGTTCATTCTCTGAGCTTTTTGCATGAAAAGGAAGGCTGTAGATTTCAAACAAAGACAAAATTCCTCTCTCCACTTTCTCCTGTATTAATTTTTCAACTCTTACCTCAAACCTTATTATCTAAAAGGTTGCAACCTCACCACTCACCACGCGCTACTCTACTCTGCTCAATACAGTAGTATTTTCTAATTCAACGGATGTGGATATGAATGTACAAAGTACGAATGTGGTGCAAATAACAAACAATGCACTCTCCCTCCTTGAATAATAAACTAACCGACATTTTTATTACTGACTGCAAACGAACGGTGAACAAGCAGGATACTTTAAATGGTAATAGCAAGTGCACCGGTAATGATAATCACATGCACATTATATTATGTGTACAATGTACAATGTGCAGTGAACAACGGATACAAAATAAAGGTCTGTTGTGTAATCGCCAGTCCACATAAATAACTGTTTTTTAGATAGAACTGAGATTTACATTTACATTTACCATTTGCCATAAAAAATGCATGCACTTGTCCATGGGAAATTGGATGTTCATGCGGAAAGTTTAAGTCAAACTCAAAGATTCTCTTTCTATCGATCAGTTGATTTGTTTCCTGCTAAAAAAATCCAGATGTACATTGTACGTTATGTATGATATTTAAGTTGAGCCTGGAGCCTTGAACGGTGCTGAAAAGATGGATGCAACTTTTAATGGAGGGGAATTGCCGAGGGTAAAATAGCAGTTATTTGTATTTGTATGCAACGGAGGAAAACAAGGCCTGTTAGCAATGTCAATTGGAAGTATCCAGGAGAGTAAAAGAAACTCCGACTCTGACTTGTTTCAGTCCTCACATAAAATTCCCATTACCCTCTCAACTCAATCAAATCCGCTCTTCATTCAAATATTGCACATTTAACTTTCAACTCGAAAACTCGAACCAGATGAGAATGAGATTCGTTGGTCAATTTACAACGTGCAATGAAGAAGGAGACAAGGAAACAAGGAAGTAGCAAGTTCCTCATTCCTCACGTACAACTTATTTATGGATAGAGACACTAGATACTTAACCCAATCCCCACAAAACCCTTCTCCATCTTCTTCTTCATCTACATTTACAATCTACGATCTACAACTTTCACCTGCGTACAAATTCCAATTTCAAATTTCAATCCAAAGTCTCTGCAGCATCAACCATCCGTCTGCCATTTACAACCTAATAATTCAAATTTAGAGTCAAATCAGCTCCGTCTTCTTATCTTTTTATATATCTTGTAGAATGTAGAATCTAGAATGTAGAAGCTGAAGACTGGAATCAATTCACGTATGATTTTATAGAATACACAGTAGACATTAGACATTAGACAGAGTCGTACTTTTACTTTATGCTCCGTACTGTCTAATTTCATCCATAGGATCGATAAGGGGAAAATGACAAAGAGTTGATAGCTCCCTACTCAAAAAAGGAGGAAATAATTATTATATTGTAGCTTGAATCTCTTTCTCCTTCTCATTCTTTTCCTTTTAACCCCAATTTTTTTTCTCATTCTTTATTCATTCTCCGTTCTCGATTCTGGATTCTACATTCTACAATACAGTATCTAGTATCTAGTATTCAGTTTATGTAATCCAATGAAATATCTACTATCTACTAGTAGACTTTGTATGAATAGCTAAAATGAAAAGGGATCTCAAACTCAAGCTAAAACTGAAACTGAATGGAAAAAAAGAAAAAGAAGAAAGTCAGCCCATCCAATTTTTTTGTTGTGGACCATGAACATTTATGAGGTCATTTTCATAGTAACTTGTTCATTGTCCATTTTATTACATTACATTGTTACATTGTATAAAGTATTAAAGTATAAAGCACATGTAATAATAATAGTCTGAACGTCAGGCTGTCCGTGTCCGTGTCCGTATTCGTCTGTCTATGAAAGTTGCATTTGCATGCTGTTTCAGACGGGAGATTTATAGATTTACATGGAGAATGGAGAGAGACGGGCGGATTATCACATTGTCTGAGTGAAAGAGGGAACGAGTGTGTTTGAGTGTATTTGAGTGTGGTGATGCAATATGCAATAATATGAAAAGAAAAAGAAGGAGAGATGAAGATTTATTTGAGACAAGCCACGCCTTGCCCATTCTCTAATATTAGATATTAGATGTTACACATGTAAAATGTAAAATGTAGTTGTGATGGGGATCGTAATCGTAATAATAATAATAATAGGAGGAGAAAGTTCACCATCATTTTCTAATTTTAGCCTTTTGTTTTTACTACAATATCATAATGATGACACCCAAAACTCAAATGGCTAACCCAAAATGTTTCAAAGTTTTAAAGGGTCGGTAAAATTATATCTCAGCATTTTCAGCGCTGCTGTGATAATATAGTATTTTCCCATCTGCATTGTGAATTGTGAATTCTATTGAAATTCGAACTCGAATCCAAATTCAATGGTGGTAAAAATACACTGTACGATTTTTATCTCCTATAATTTATAATTTATAATGATACTACAAATGGAGATGGAAAAGGAAAGAACAAAGATTTTGCAGATACTTAAAATTTCATATACAGATTTTTTATATCGATATTTTTTATGTTTTTTTACTTAAAAGCCTTTGGTTTTTCCTTCTCGTTATTTTATGTTTTGTGTTTGATATTTGAATTTGATATTTGGTATTTGGTTTAAAAAATAATGGGAGATTTATTAGAGGTTGTCGGAACGGCCCAGGACCATTTCATATTTCTATAATTTTTGACCTTGGTACAAATTTATTGTTCCGGAGAAATAAAATTCCATGTATTATAAAATCAATACTGTGCCCAAAAAAAAGTATAGTCAGTTTTTTCCCCTTCAACAGTCATGAATTTTCCTCCTCGACGTTCGTCGTTCGTCGTTCATCGTTCACCGTTCACCTTTTATCAGCCCTGCATTAAGTATACATTGTGCATTGTGCATTGTACATTGTGCATGTAGTGAGTATATTGGTATTAAAGTACCTGCAGTAGAATCAGAACCAAAATCAGGAGCGGAATTGTAAGCAGAAGCAGACGAGGAGAAGAGTAAGCGTTCGTGCTCAGCTACGAGCTTTGGATATTATAGTCGAGATTGTATTTGTAAGAGAGAGGAAACTTTCACGGCATTGACGATGGCAATGGCAATGTCGATGTCGATGACGATGTCGATGATTATTATCTGAGTTGATGATAGACTCGGAATTTAAAAATGGGATTTGAGATTCATTCCTTCCTTTTTCGTTTGTTCGCAAGTCCCTTTTCCACTCAGGGCAAATTTCCTACGAGCTGCGGCAGAGACACACAAATATTATACAAAATACATTATACATTTCTGTGTACACGAATAGAAATGGAACGAACTAGAAAAAGAAGAAGAAGAAGAAGCAGGATACATGGATGGATTTGCTACGTGCTGAAGTGGATTTCATCAAAACTGGATCTGAAAATCTATATACCTTCAAGCTCTTCACAATTTCAACAATCACTACCATTAATCATTAAAGTATAGATTTCGGCATGCATTCGAATTATACAACATGACCATTTAATGGCTGCTCCCAGATTTGCAAGATCCGAGAGCCGAGATCCGTGCTTTTAAAGCATTCAACATTACACATTGAATTCAACTATTGCAACTCAAAGAATGAAACTTTCACCAAATAAATATGAAAAGAGACATTTTTATGCAAAAAAAAAAACAAACTTCAAAAGATACTTTTTTTTAAATGTGATATTTTTAAGGCTTTGAGGATTGAGGACCTTTTGTATTTCATGTCTGGAATCTTGAGTCTAGAATCTCGAGAAAAAACTTTGCCGATCAGTCCTCAGTACATCTTGTATGTGCGGTCATCTTGTTATCTCCAATATCGAATTCCGAAAGCCGAAAGTATATCTTGAGTGAACTCATCTTATGTATCTTATTATTATTCTCAAAAAAGTAGCATTTGCTTCAAGGCATGTTTTCTTGTTAGCAAAATAAAGTTGAACAACTACACATTTTAATGTAATATCTATATGATTTATAATCTATTTATTTACATGAGTGTCGGGTGGTTATCTAGATAAATTTTAAAAGAAAACATTGGAATTTCTAGCGGGCATTGGATCAAATTCAGTCAAACATTTGATGAGGATAGTCCGATCAAATTTCATTTAAAACGAGCTACGCAGGAATTGTTCCACAACAGAATACAATATAGTAAAAAAAAGTAACGTTGGTTTAAGTTGACACAAGTTGTTATCGATACTGTTCGAGGTCGTGCTCATCTTGATTTGATCTGTCTTTACTCTGCATTTCAATATAATCCATGTACATGATGTTGCATTGAGAATCGAGTATTGAGTATTGAGTATCAAATGCAGTGTCATTTTCATTTTTTACTGTGCCTTTTTTGTGTTTTTTATCTCATTTTACTATTTTATCATAACATGGACAAGGTAACAAAAGACAAGGAACAAGGAACAAAGGAAATTCTATGTAGTTCAGAGTAAGAGCTCATCTTTTTATATTCAAACTTTTACAAGTATTTGCAGGATACAAAAAGTCTCAAGTCTTAAGTGTCCCTTCTCCTGTTTATTATACATAATATCTTTTGTATCCTGTACAACGTACAAGCATCTTATCTTTTATCTTTTAGCAAATAAACAAGATGCATCTAGAATCTAGAATCTAGAATCTAGAAACTAGAATCTAAAACTACAATAGATTCCAAAAGAAAGGATGCTTATTGATTTGTTGTAAAATCTCCATGTAATATGCAGGTTGTTATGTTGTATGTATTTCAATTTTCAATATTTTAATAAATCAGAATGGTGGTCAGAATGGTGTGGTTTGACGGTAAGATGAGCTATGAGGTATGAGGTATGAGGTATGAGCTTTGAGCTACTGCAGATATTTTATATTGTACATCTATAATAATGTATAATATTTTCTGTCGAGGTTGATCCCAAAATTTTTTTTATCTCTGTATTCCATTTCCTGTAGTGATTTTTCATATTTTTTCAACCAGACAGCCGAGCTAAAGACAGAAACAGAGACGGAGACAGAGATGAAGATGGAGATTGGAGATGTACGTAAAAATGAAGAAAGTGAATAGGAAAGGGAATGCTCAAGTCTCAATACTCCTCTTGCTACTTATGCCTCTATTCTCCGTTCTCTATTCTGTTGTATTTTATTCCATTGGAGTGAGGGAACTGCTCCTCTTCTCAATTCTATTCTGTTCTATTCTGTCTACTCATGTGTGTCCCATCCTGCACACTGCACAGAGTACAGTCTACAGTGTACATTGGTGCAGTGTGTGGTTTGTGGTGTATTGTGAATTGTGTATTTTGCTGTTTTTTCTCCAGTTTGTCTGGATGTCTGGATAGATGGATAAATTCCAAGAATAAAGTAGAAACTTATGTAGACGCTCTCCTCAGCTTCCGTGTACTTTTGTATAATATTATTATTACATACATGTACATTGTACACTTGTGTGTGCAGTTTGCAGTGTGCAGTGTACATGGAGACTTTTCTCTCCTTTCTCCTTTTTTCTGTCTATTTCTCTATTTCGATCTGTCGCGTCTCCTTCTCCTTCTTCTACCAAACCAAACCAAACCAAACCAGTCCCAATAGAAAACGTTGAATGTTTGCATTGTTATTGGACGAAACCTATTTGCGGTATTTGTTGACGACAAGATTTATTCCCTGCTATTCTCAAATACTCATCGCTTTCACCAACCAACCCCAATCCTAAATATTTGTATAAGAATAAAAGGTATAGAGTATAAGGTATAGAAAAAGTCTGAGTACTCAGTGTTGGTGTATATTTTAGATTCGAATACGAATAGGAATAGGAATAGGAATAGGAGCTTCGAGGTGTCCACGGTTCACTGACTACTGGTTAAGTGTGCACAATACACAATACACATATTGATATATTGAAAAGAATAGAAAATATAAAACTCAAAAAAAAGAGGAAGAAGCATTTGAAGAAAAAATGAGTCTGTCCTTCTCAACCTCGTCTTTTTGTAGGATTATTGAGTACTGAGGACTGAGTATTGAGTACACTACCACAACAGACAGCAGACAATAGACAAGAGACAAGAGACCAATAGAAATCCAGCCAAAACCACAAACAGAAACACCAGTCATGTGGATGAGCCAAGAACGTAAAAACATTTCTCCGCTGTGTAATAAAGTGAGTGCACAAATAGGTTTCACACAATCCAATTGAAATCCGGATTGATATTGAAACTCCGACCTGTCACAAGTTGTGTAGAGAATATAGTGACTACAGTGTTTAGTATCTTTAGTATAGAGTATAGAATATAGAATGTAGAGCATAGAATCTCTAGTCGAAAGTCCAAAGTCGAGAGTCGAGAGCCTCAAGTGACACAACTTTCGTTTTAAATTTTTCCATTTTCCTCTTTGCCCTTTCAACTTTTTCTAGAGCATTTCATTATGTGCCGTGTACATTGTAAAATGTAAAAGTTACAAGTACAGGTAAATTAAATGTTGGCTATGCCTATGACTATTATATGGAACAGGTAAATCCACCATGATTTAATTTATAATTTCTCTCAAAACTTTATTTGGTACATTTGAACTCCAGCAGTAGAATGTACAATGTACAATGCACAATGCACAGTGTAGAACAGAATAAAGCTTGAAGCTAGACCATACTAGACCAGACCAAGAAAATGTGTAGGTTGGAATTTAAAATTTTTGGAGCTACTTGCTTGCGGAGACTCATTAGGAATTCATGACAGATGTAAGATATAAATGATGCAGAGTCGTCCTTTGCTCTTTTATATGTACAGTGTACAATTGTAACAAAGAGAAGATTGAACAAATCCCCTCTGTCCCAACCTATGTACCGTGTGTAATGATGAATTTACAAAGATACAAAGACACAACGACACAAAGAAGCCAAGTACACCGGTAACGTAAAGCAGTAGCGACCGGACGTTGTCTAGTAAATATTAATGATCTTAACTTTATCCTTGTATCCTTGTCCTTGTCCCTATTATTGTAAACGGAAATTGTTTGTCGTATGATCCACACATGTAACATTTACAGTGTACAACCTGCAGTCTACAGTCTACAATCTAGAATCGATACTATTTTCTCTAGCCTTTATTCTTTATAGTAAAAAAATAATCTCCACAGCTTCAGTTTTAAAGAGGTAAAAACTAAAGTAAACTAAACAGAAGCTTTTTTAAAGCCTTACATTTACAACCCAGAACATACAACCGACTTTGAGGTTTTCCAATTCAATTTGAACAAAAACACTTGAAAAGTAAACACAAAATACTAGCAATCAGCAGATTAAAGGTAGAGGTACATTTTAAGAATATACAAAATTGATTTGTAGGTACTAAATACTAAATACATGTATTTTTAAAGATATGATCTATCTAGATTTTCTGTTGAGAAAATGCTATACTAACTCATCATTCCTCATCTATTGATTCGACAACATCTTACGTAAGGAAATATACAATTTGTAATGTACAAGGGAGCAGCGCCTTTTCTAGCCGCAAGCTATAGGAAAGGGCGGCTACAGTATCAATAATAAATTACTCTAGAGAAAATATCTATTCATGTGTCCACGAGTTTATTTAGTCATCGATTAGAGTAGTTTAGAGTTTAGCCTAAGACGTAAGAGCTTTAGGCGTTTTTGGGTTTTAGCTTCCAGCTCAATTTCGATTATGGCTGACTTGTGAGATGTTAAGCTGAGATGATTTTGGTTGAGTCAACCCAGCTCAAGAATGGTGGATTGAGGATCGAAATCGAGAATAGAGTATCAAGGATCAAACATCGATGAGGAAACATAAATATTAAGTAGTAAACAAAGGATGAGGGAACTCTAGTTGGTTACATCTTAAATCTTGGTTTCCAAAGAAATGCTGACCTGAAGCGTCCTCAGTTCTCGATCCTCGATTCTCTATTCTCAAGAAAAACTCATCTGACATTTAGTATAGAAATGGTTTTTCTTATTCTTCCCAGCTCCTTTTTCCTTTTCCAGTTCCAATTCCAATTCCAAGTCCAATTCATTCTTTAGATTTAGATTGAACTGGAATACACTAGAATCTAGAATGAAGAATTGAATGGGCCGAGTTTGACTTTCTTTCCTTGAGATAAGTACACTCACTCACTCACTCACTCACTCTTACAAATATTCTCTCAATCACCCTCTCACTCAACTCAAGTCAATTCAAGCTCAGTCACTGGAATTCGAATTTCGGATTTTGAGTTTTGGAATTGCACTGAAGAGGAAAACATTTATTTCCTCTTTATCTAGCATTTATTCCCGCTTTTTCTTGTACTATTTCCCATTTTCAGTCTCACTGTTTTTTTGCACTGTATCTAAAACGTATTTTAACATGATACATGATTTAAATGTGCATCTTTTATCTGAGATCTAATGCCTAAAAAAGTATGTACTTTGTACCCATTAAAAATCTCTCAAAGTTTTACATATAAACTGAAACACTGGAGTATTTGAGTACCCCCCTGGAAAACTGAGAAATCTGTCTACAAGAGGATCGAGTTTTGATTTGTAGTTTGTGATTTGTGATATTGTTCAACATTGAACAATAAATGTCAGACATTCAAACATGTAGACATTGAACTCCGCCGAACACTGAACCCATTGAAACATTGAAGCATTCAGAGTCAGAGAGAGAATGGGAAATGGAGAGAAGGAGAGAAACTGACTGACAACTAACAAGTTAAACTACAGACTACAGACACGCTTCTCCGTACTCATGCAGAATCTAGAATGTAGAATGTAGAACAAAATAGACAAAACTTATTTTATCATTGCTTATCTCTTGCTGAGACAAGGCATTACCCAAGCAAATCCACAACCAAATTCAAATCCAACTCCAAATCGGCATGTAATTCGAAAATCCTATAGACACAAGAGCGCTTTCACATGTTTGACATGGTTTGGTTTCGGTTTAGGGAAAACGAATCGAAATGCGGTGGGGAGGAAGAGGAAGTATTTATACGCTTATATCCATCTTCTCTGCCCTCTGCATTTCTCTGTATTATATATGATGTATGACGTATGACGTATGAAGTATGAACTATGAAGCTTGGTTGCATTTCCCCAGTCCTAGTTTCATATCTGATAGCTGATATCTAATGGATTAGGGGTAATGTGAAGAGTGAAGAGAGTAAAACGTAGAAAGTAGAAAAGTGTGTGGAAAAAATGAGCTAAAGCATTTCATATTATTTGTCTAAGACTGACAGATTGCGTAGCACCAAAACTCCAATGAGAGCGAAAACGCAAGCGGAAAGGAAAACAACGTACAGCGTACAACGTGGAAGACTGTGGATTGTGGATGTAGCACAAGCGTTTAAATGGTACATTTCGGTTGGTTCGGAATAAAATGTCAGCCGTTGGAATGAAATGGATATGTAATATGTGTGGATATGGACGTGACTATATGAGCATGTAATCTGATGCGATAGAGCGATGCGGACGGAGGATGGAGAAAATAGAGGAGTAGATATCAGACACTGTTAAATATGTCTGTGAGTGTATGTAAGATAATCATATGCACTAACTATCACTAGCCTCTCTTTTACTATCTTTCTCTGTCTCTCTCTCTGTCTCCCGCTTTCTTCAGCAAGGGTATGTAGCTTAATGTATCTTGTTTCACTTTCGATGGCATTCAAAGATATGATAAATGACATGAGTTTGGTTCTGCTCACTGCCTTCACCCTGAATAAATCTCCACTGTACACTATACACACTACACGTAGTACATTTGATACTAACTGTACACTGTAAGTTGTACGTTGTACATGGATAGCTATGAAGATGAAGAGTGCGAGTTTTTTCTCCTTCCTTTCCTTTCCTCTCCAGAATCAGATCCACTTTCTTCATCTTCTAAGCTACGTCTTCTTCTAGTTCTTGTCTTTCTTGTACTTGTGTCCTCTCTTCTTCTTCTTTTCATTGGGAGCAATCAGAAAATCAGACAGAAATGTACACCCGCCCCACTACTTACTACTTACGATATACAGTATAAAGATCCACTGCTCTTTACTCTATACTCTATACTTTCAACTAGATATCTCTTCTGTACAATTCTACGTCTGCTACGTCTGTCCGTCCGTCATCCCCCATTTACTATTCCTTTTCCTTTTTTTCTGTATTCCGTATCCCGTATTCTGTATTTCCCTCAAGAAAAAGACAGAGGAGATGAGTAAAAAAAAAAGAACGGTATGATGTACATTGTGCATATGCTGTACTGTGTACTTTGTATTTGTAGTTTGTACGTTGTACTTTTGCTCTGTACCCGGTACTCGGTACTCGGTTTCGGTTCAACATGACACAATTTGCACTCTGGTTTCTTCCTTTGACTTCTTTTAGTAGTCGTACTTGTACTTGTACTCGTATTCGTATTCGTATACTCGTTCGCGTACTTGAATTCCAAGCTGGATTTGAAGTTGGAGCTAGGTCTAAGTTTTTATACAGACATTTGGCTCCTTGTCAAATAATGAGTGTCCCACTCCTCCCGTACACTCTTTTACTTTTACTCGTACTCTTTTCCCCGTCTTTTATTTCCTTGTGGATTGTGGAAGCTCAGTGTTCCAAGTATGTGTGAGTGTGTAGTGAGTAGTGAGTATCTGCATCTTCATGTTTCTTGTCACAAAGTCGGACTGGAAAGTTGAAACTACCGGAGAAACTGGAGAATGGAGACTGGATACTAGATACTATATACTCAGCTGAGCCGAGTTGCCCTCCAGTCTAAAATCTAGAAGTCTAAAGGACAGAAGACAGAAGAAAAGAGGATATACTTACAAGTATTTTGTGTGGAAGAAGCCATGACAAAAAAACTCAATAAAGAACTGCTTTACATTAGTTGCCTCTCTTTTACACTAAAATTCTCTCTCTCTTTATTTGTCTGTCTCTGTCTGTGTTTGTGTCTATTCATCTACATCTATATTGTGCTTGTCCTTTTCCTTCATTCATTCATTCACTCATTGAGTAGCAGTCGTAGCCCAGAAGACTCGGGACTCGGGAGAACTTTATTTTCATTTTCCACGTTCATCTTCATCCTGTATTTTCTACTTTCTCCTCTGAATTTGGATTTGGACTTGGATTTGGATTTGGATTTGGACAACTAAATACTAAATGTGTAATCAAATGTACAATTACAATTTACAACGCTCTCATGAAAGCTTAATGTACTTTTTCAAATTATATTCGTATAAATCTCCTTTAGATATCTATCGCAACAACTACAAGCTGGAAGCTAGAGACTGGAGACTGGAAAATTTGTACTCTGTTGAATGTGTAAAGTGTACATTGTACAATGTACATAAAACAATATTTAATTGTTTATGCTTTTATATTTGCTTTTGGTCCCCTTTTGGCTCTTTTTCTATGGTGCTATTAAATCTTAAATTTGAGATATGCTCCAACTCATTTTCCCCGTCATAAATAATATTTATGAGGAATATGGCGGGTGAAATGAAACGAGGGAGCCGAAATGGCGAATCGTGAATGGTGAATGGCTCTACAAAAAAATATGAATATGAAAGACGGCTGGAAAATTACAGAGTGTTGTGTAATCATACTAATATTAATTATTATGGTGCTAATGGAATAACCACAAAGAGAAACCAAGTCAAAAAGAGGCTGCGACAAATTCCAAAGTCCAAATCCAGTTGGAGGAAAGAGATATACATCATCAAGATATCACACATAAACACATAAAACACATTCATCTTCCGTCTTTGTCTGACTTTTGTCTTTTGGGTGTTGACACTCTTGTTTTGTTATATTATGCATTCTAAATTTTACATTCTACATTCTACATTCTACAGAGAATCAGAAAGAAACTATAGAAAAAAACTAAAGAAAAAGCTAAACAAAAAAGTCGCAAAGTTCTATCAGATTTAAAATGCAAAATTTCGTCAAGCCTATTCTCGTGGTACTGTTTTGTAGTTTGTACATTTTACATTTTACACAGTCCTTTCATTTTCAGATAAAAAAAGAGGAAAATGTGATTGGGTGAAAAAACCCGGAAAACCCAAAGATAAGAAGAGAAAATATACATGAGAAAATGTACACAAGAAAATCGATGATACATCGCACATCCTCATCTATTTCCATGTCTATGTCTAGTTGTATGTAGAATGCAGAATGTGGAATGTAGAAAATGGAGAACACAACCAAATGACATGACACGACCAATCCAACATCCAAACCCAAATTCAAATTTGTAGCAGAATCCAAGTTGAAGCTCAAGCCATAGCCACAGCTAAAACTAGAGCTGGAACTGTAGTTAGAGAAAAAGACAAAGACAAAGAGAATGGAACTAAGGGAAATAATAAAATTTCCTACTTGGTATTTCCTATCAGCAGATAGAGAAACAGAAACGGAAGAAAAACAAATGGGGAAAAGGAATCCATCGGATGGATCAAGAGCAAAAGTAAAAGCAAAAGTAAAAGTATAAGAGAAAATAGAAGGAAAGGAAACGTTCAAAATTGAGGTGAATTTTTTTATTGGAGTAAATTGCCTAGCCTCCAAACTCCAAACTCCAAACTCCAAAGTTCAAAGAGACAGAAAGAGAGAGAGAGAGAGAGAAAGCGAGAGAGTCCCGTCTGTTTACACGATTTTATCCATGTCTGTTGAACTGAACTGAGGGAGCGCATCTGTCTGTTCAGATCAGATGGAGGAATCATCCACAATTTCACATATAAATTCAGAAACCAATACCGATACTCATACTGGTATTGATGCAGATACATACATTTATTATGCATACACTTGATACTTAATACTTAATACAAGTCCTGCTACAACATTCGTTTGGTTTAGTTTGGCTTGACTTGGGTTGGTTTGGAGAAGTAGATAAAACTTTCTCCACAAAACTTAGTACAGTTTTCCACTTTCTCCTCACATAATATCCTAGTAATGGAAACATTGTCTCTCTATCGTCTCTCCATCTTCTCCTTCCTTCTCTGTTTCTCTGTTTCTCTGGGTCTTTTCCATCTCTCGGTGGATCGGTGGAGAAAAGACAAACTCTATTAGTACACAAACAAACGACTCGGTATCTCAATTTAAACGGATTCTCAAAACTTTTCTGCATTCTCCATTCTCAATTCTCAATCCTCAATTGTCTGTTTTCTGTTGTATGTTTCTGTTGTCTCAGGTTTAGTCAAGAACAACACTATTACTTTCTATTTTGTAAAACATGAAGTAAAAGTTACAAGTTAGCCAAATTCCAGATTGGTCAACATTTCCCATTTTCCCATTTTTTCATTGTACCGGCACCCGCACCCGCATCAGAACCGGCATTTGTAACAATTAAATTTACCATTAGCATTCCATTCTATACATATTCAATACACAATGTCATGATTTTTGAAAACGTCTAATAATACTTCCTTTATTTACAAAGGATTAATAATCATTACATTTTCTCGTGTATCCAGATTCAGTATTTGCCAATAAAGAAATAAAAAAGAAAAAAAAGTACAAAACGTGATTTTTTTACAGTCACTGGAATAAAAAAGAGCATAAATATCTACATACATATCTGCATACATTCAGTACGACAGTAAAAGTTTGAAAGGATTTTTACGCACTGTATAACTTTTTTTATGTACTCTTTCTTTTCAGTTTGGGTTTTCCATTTTCCTGGGAACTCATGACTCATAAGACTGACGACTCGGAGAATTATGAGTCACGAATGGGAAATGGGAATGCAAATCCCAATTCAAAGTGATACGAATGAAATGAAAACATGAAAATGAAAATGAACATGATCGTAAATATGCGAGTATGAGTTTTATGACCGTTGATATGTACATTTATAGATGTTGGCATTGTTGTAGCTTGTAGCTTGTAGAATGGGAAATGGGAAACAAGTTTTAATTATTGAGAAATCAGCATATTGATTCTCCATAAATTTATGCACTCTCTCCAGGGAAAACTTTATGCACTGTAAGTTTACTGCGGATGCCCAATGCTCAATTCTCATGTTGGAGCTATAGTGAAAAGTTTTGCCAATTACACATATGAAAAAAAGTATTTATACAAAGAAAAAAAACTTTAAATTAAAATTAAAATTTGAAAGTGAGACTCACATCATCCTTATTCTTCTTTCCCATCCCACTCCCTCCCCCTCCACCAGTACTCACAGAGGCGTTCATCCTCAAGCCTCAAGTCTCTAGACTCTAGACTCAAGTCTTCTTAGTTCGAGTCAATCCGACTCTCAAGTCTCAAGTCAAATCAGTTTAGAGTTTAGAACATCGACGCCACTCAAAACTTTTACTTTAAACATTTCATCTCATGTCATGTTATGTTTTCCACAAACATGTCAAAATCAAAATCAATATGAATATGAATATCACTATGTTTGTGAGGTAAAAGGCAGGACCAAAAGTAGATAAAAGTACACATTTTAGTGGTCCTTGCACAAAACTACATGATAAACTTGTGTAAACACCTGTGCTATATATAATATAATATGTAATATATACGTATATAAAATCACAAAAGACGAAGGAGTTTTAATTCAAGTTGAAGTAACTAATGAAATTACTAAAACGATTGGGCACAATTACAAGGCAATATAGTGTAGAGTAGACGATATACGATGTACGACGTACTATGTACAATAGTAGAGTTTATATGTATAATAATATGTATAGAGTGGATATTAGATGTGTAATGTATAATATATTATGTATTAGGTGGAATGTAAAGTTGATGTTGATGTTACACTGTAATCAAATTAAAATGCATGGAGAAAAATCCGACACTAAATCCGAATCCGAATCCAAATGCCAATCCGTATTTCACGAAAACACGCACACACACACACACTAACACGAACCATCAACCATCAACTATCAGCACCAAACACCAAACACCAAAACGCCCTGCCACACCACACCAGCAATAATCATCATGTGCAGTAATAGTACACTTATGATTCATTAGAATCAACTAGAACACGCACACAAACACAGTAGAAGAATTCCAAAAGGATATAAATACTTTCGTTACTATTATCTATTATTAATTAATTAATTATTAATTACGAGTAACACAAATAGCACAATCAGCCACAACAAGTAAAATCAACACAATTCAATTCAATCACAAAGGTCAAGCAACAATCAATCAACTGTACACAATTTAAACTGTAATTTCTCTTGTTCTTTACTCTGTAAATAAAGTTGGAGTTGGACACATCATTTTTTGTTTGCAATCTTATCTTATTCTTGTTCTGCTCACTCTTGAGCTTGACGGCCTGAGTTTAAATTTGGTCTCAATTTGAATTTGAATTTGATTTTGGTTTCTTGAAGGACAAGAGGACAAGAGGACAGAATAGTAGAAAGTATGGAAATTTTTGTACATGTTTAGTTCACAACTATTTCGATAATTTGGTCTATTATGTTTCACCTGGGAGTTTGTTTTACCTTAGCCCGTTTCTGTTCTTTTATGTTATTATGTTATTTAAGCAATGAAAAGGTAGCGGATGGATTGCGACAAGAAGGAGGACATGGACATGGATATGAATAAGGTAGAGGTTGAGGTTGAGGATGAGGTGGAATGTGAGTGGGTAACGAGAGTTTAGTGGACCAACTCATGTTTCGCAGAGCAAGGATGATTTGAGACTCCGGAGGGCTGCTGGTTCTGGTTCTAGTTCTAGTTCTGGTTCTAGTACTGTTAAGAATTTCCATTTCTCCTTCTTTTCTCTCTCTCTCTCTCTCTTTCTCTCTCTTTCCTTTCCCTAGTGAAAAGAGCGAGCGAAAGGAACCTGCACATTCAGAATGGAGTGGATTGGATTCGGCGGCTTCGTGCTCCATGTATTCTGTACTATGTACTCTGTACCCGGCTTTCTCCACTCTTTTCTCTTTCCTCTTCCTAGGCTTTAACTCTGCCACATTCACTCACTCGCTTTCTCTCTTTCTCTCTCTTTCTCTTTTTTCCTGTCTCTCTGTCTCTGTTTCTGTCTCCGTCCTCCTTGCCGACTTTTACTTACGTACCCTTCCACTTGATACAAATACTTTTCATTCTGCCGCATAAAGCGCACAACGTAAAACGGACCAAGTACAAAGTATAAAGTAGGTACAACTTGACTTGACTCGACTCAACTCGACTCGACCCAATGAATACAGGTTAAGGCTATTCTTAAAGTTGGTTTGGTTTGGTTTGGTTAGTACTGTATCCTGTATAAAGTATAGTGTAAGAAGTGTGTTGTATGCTCTGTTCTCTTCTGTTCTGTGTGCATTTGTCCCGTTCATATCATAACAGAGATGAAGTGTGCTTCGAATTTTCAATTCAATGTATCTAAACTTGGAAGGAAAAAATTCACATGTGCCCTTTCATTCCGTTTCATTCTTTTCAACGCTCCCGAATGCTGAGATGCTGAATGGAATAAATAAATTGGATACAGGACAAATTTCCTTGGGGAAAATTATTTTCAACTTTTACTCCAGTCACTACATACGCATACGAATACAGATCCAGATCCAGAAATTTGTACATACAGGATTTGGGTGGTTGAAAAGGGACTCTTGAAAAAGCTAAGGAAGGATATTTTATCAATCCGTCTCTTTTTAGGAAGCAAAGCTGCCTATTGTACTCCTCGTGTCCTTCTGTCCGTCTGTTTTCCCACCTAGCGGACAAATTTGGAACTAGTTAGGGATGCCACCTAGCGGACAAATTTGCAGCTCGTTAGTGGCTCTACCTAGCGCACTAATTTGCAACTTGTTAGTGGCGCTACCTAGTGGATAAATTTGTAAATTTGCCAGTAGCGACACCTGGCGGAAAATGTTGGAACTACATATTCCAAAATTTGTCGGCTAGATGGCGCATGTATACAGATTTATATTGGACAAGTTCTAAGAAATCGTTTGACACAATACTTTTTATAGTCAGCGTCGCATCCGGAGCCTAAAGCATTTATGCTTTCAAGGCGATATAAAATCGTCACTTCGTGACGATTTTTTTACTTTATTTTTTAGTTTAATTTTGAGAACCATGTTCAATGCTGAGTTACTCGAGACTTGAGACTTGAAACTCGAGACAATTAGAATTATTGTGTGTTTAAAAGACAAAGACAAATCTTGTTGTACTAATAAACTAATACAGTGGATTTTATTACGATGAATTTAATTTAGAGGAGACGAGCAACGGAAAAAGTGATTTGGATTTTTCCTCATGAAAATTAGAAAAAAGGAAAATAAAGTGAAAGTTGGAGTTGGAGTTGGAGTTGAAATGATAATGATGATGATGATGCTGATGATGTGTCAACTTGTGAAATGTAAACCAGCTGAACAAATTCTTCATTTAGCAAGTGTAGGGAACATGTAACATGGAACTGGAACATGATGGTGCTCCTTGGAGGCACTTGAACTATCTACTATCTATCCATGTAGAAATTTCACTTTTTTTCTCTGCACTAAAAGAACCACCATTTGTACCATTTGCACCACTTGTCCAATGCATAATCTTGACTTGTACTTTTTAATACAAGCGGCACAAAATAAATAAGGGATACTCAACGTCAACTTTACTGTAAGTATTGTGTCGGGTGTATTTCCCTATGAATTTTCGCAGCTCTTAGCTCTCAGCTCTCCGTTCTTAGCCCAGTCCAGCACATCACATCACACATGACAGAGTTGAAGCGAAGATGGAGTGAGTGAGTGAATGAGTGAGCAGTTTAACTCAACACAACTTGAGAGCCAGTATAAAGCATAAAGTACAAAGTAGAAAGAGAGACAAGTTGACAACAAACTTAAAATATTAAATGCAGCATAACAACTTTTTCAACATGTTTCATCCGCCTTTTCTCCTTTTCTCATGTCATTTCATCCCTTTTTTGAAGGAACAGACGTTTGACTTTGAAACTTGTCGTTAGTGAAATTTAAAAAAGAATCCTCAACTCAACCTTTTTATAGAGCATTTTATAATATTTCACATACTGCATCTTTTTCTTTTTTTACTTGCGTAACTATAAAGTCAAGCTAACAAATTAAGGAGCTTTTCGAAAGAAGGATGAGACGGAAGTTTGACTTTCCTAATTATTTATCATCTAGATGTAGCTCAAAACTTTAGCTGATTTGCGTAATCAGAGTCACATTTCATTTCATTGTTTGGCATTTTGTCAAACAAATAGATTTTAAATCCCATTTCAAAGTCAAAAGCCAAATTTGTATTTCAATTGTAATTTAAAGGGAATGAAACTTCAATTATTATAATTTTTACAGTGATGAATAAAAAAGTGTACAATCAGCAAGAAACCATGTGTGTAGTTAATGATTTATAGACGATTTAAGGAAATGTTCTTGTTTTGTTGTAAATGGTTGGAACAAGAAAGGAAAGGAAAGTCCAAATCCAATCAAAATTCATTGGTAATTTGTATTTATGACCATGAAAATCAAGTGTCAAAATGGCCAAACTATTTATTGACAGCCAAAAACCAACCAAGGAGAAACCTACCAACTCATGAAATCGAACGAAGGAGTAAGGAATCATAAACTATAAACTACAAACACAAATGGGATGGCTAACTTTTCTTGATCAACTTCCAGTTTATGTTTTATCTACACAGGGCCAAAAGACAGGAGACAGGAGGCATTAAGCATTAGGCGTTGGACCATTCACTGGAGAACGCTTTACGGGTTTCCTTGTGGTACTACTACGAGTACGTGGTACCACAATGTAGCACGGTGTTGTATTTCTCATGTCGTATGTCGTCGACTCGTCTCTGCTACATTTACTATTTATGACCTGGTCTGACAGTTCAAATTCATCGACTGGAAAATGGAAATGGAACTGTAAACGATCACTCGTCCTATACACAAAAGTCAAAAGTACATCATGTCTTTTGGAAGGCCGACATGAATTCTGCATGGAAAAACTACCCTTTTTTTCTATTCCCCAAGTAAATGAGCAAAAAGCATCAAAATTCAAGGGGTAAACGTTAAATATTAAGCTGTTTTGTTCCAGGACGTCATTCTTCTTTTTGTTGTCTACTCTGTCTGTTGGTACATACTAAACTAGTTTCATTTTAAAAGTACCCGAGTGAACAAGAGGAGCATTTTTAACCTGTTGTTTTCTCTCATACACTCTAAAAATCATTTTACAAGCATTTTACATTTTACATCCATAAGCTAAGGCCAAAGCCAAAAGGCAAAGTTTTATGATATTAGATATTATGCAAAACTGGGGCGATAAGAAAGGATGATGAAATATTTACATGTTTTTTTCCTCGTGAGTTTTATTCCCCATTTCTTTTAACTTTCTTTCACTTGGGCTTTAACGTTCAAATGCTATTGCCGGTGAGGCTTTAATAATTTTTCCTTGTATAAATATTTCCATGAATACCCTACTACGTCGTGAAATCATAATCATAATCATAATCTAAGGCATTAAAAGTTTATGAAGGTTTTACACCATCTCAAGTGCCTGCTTATATTTTGTATATTCGTACGTGTGTATGTATTATTTATTGTTTATACTCATACCTGTAGATTTTAGACAAAAGTGGATAAACAATGAGGAAGAGAATTTTATTGAGTACCTTTATTTAGTAATTTGTCTTGTTTTTAATAATTCTGTGTACAATTTAAAGCATTGAATAAAATTAATAAAAATGGTGTTATAAAATGTACCCACATAGGAGGTAAAATAAAAGGTCAAATTTGATAATGATGCATGGATTTTGTTGGTTTTTCTCCTTCTACTTGTGATTTAAAAATCAAAAATAATTTCAAAGCTATTTCCGTTCGTGCCTGCTATGCCCTCACTTATACAAAATAAAGCTCAAAGAGAAGAAATAACTGAAACTTTTAAATCTCAAAGCACCTAGATTCTAGATTCTAGCCCTGCGAGAAAATGAGATGACAAGAAAATCACAGAAATCACAGAAACTCATTTGAAGAAACTGTGGATACTGATTTCTAAATTCCTATTTCAGTGTTGTCAAAGAAACTTGAAACAGTTCAATGTTCAAAGGTATAGATTTTCCATACTATTTGTTTTCCGTCTTCTTCATTTCCCTCATCCAGAATTAGAAAAAGGGAAAGGAAACTAATATGTACATTGTACATATTTGTTCTTTGCTAACGAATAAGGAATAAAGATAGAGTGAATTGAATTTCTGATGTATGTCTACAGTCTACAGCAAAGTGAGATAGTGCGGACGAAGCAATCACTATTTACTCGGACAATTTCACTCTGTCAATATTGTTCCCAAATATTTATAGATAGATAGATTTCTCTACTCTGCTCTCCTCAGTATTTACATTTCACCCTCAAATCTTTGGTATTTGGTAAACGCACACTTTAAAAAGGTTTCACAGAAACTTTCTCTCTTTCTCTCTCGTTCTATAATCTTTTGGAATCAAATTCAATCAGCAGTTTTGAGCTCACAGTTTACAGTTTAGAGTTCGGAGTTTAGTGTTTACTGTACAAAGTAAATAAGAATCTCACGTAGACAGACAGAAAAAAAAACTTTGCAATTTTAATTTTCTCAAATTCATTTCTACTTTCACATTGACGCTTCAATAATCGACAATCGGCAATGTCGATTCGGCATTTTCCATTCTTCTTACCTTTTAAAAGTTAAATTACAAAACTACAAAATTACAAAATTACACGCATCACCTTTTATCCTATACATTTTCTACTTTCTGTTTTCCTCTCTGTACACATGAACTCAAAAAGGGAAACGGCGGACCTTTGATCTAAATTTTCGTAGTATTTTTTTCTAATCTTCAAATTCCTTTGGAAGAAAAAGGGAAACATGTGTTATGTGTAGTGGAAAATTCAAAATTTACAAAGTCGACATGTAGATCTTAAGTCGTCTGTACAATGTATAATGTAAACTTTAACGCCACGTACCATTTATCTATTCTGTTTTGTTTTGTTTTGTTCGGGTTTGTTCTGTTTTTGTATCTCAATATTGTTTTCCTTGTTTTTTTGTGCTTTTGGGTTTCTTTTGAACCCACGTGGAGGGCACTGTATCTTTTTGTATTTATGTAACGTAATGTATGTACAAAGGAAACCACAAGATGGGAAATGGGAGAGACAAAGCCAAAGCCAGGAAGATCCGCAGCCTTCATTTTCGTTCTCTCTGGTTCTCTTAAGTCAAACCCGAAAAGCAAGTGCAGTTGCTCCCGAGTACAAAAGGAAGAGGAAAGAGTAACAATAAGAATGCAGCATTCCCAGACTAAAGATAAAAAGGAATCAGGAAAAAGCCGCTTGGCTTTGAGTAAACACGAGTTTTCTACTCTTCTTGTTTTCTAGTCTTCGAGTCTTCTAGTCTTCGAGTCTTCGAGTTTGCGAGTTTCCGAGACTTCAAGTCTTTTGAAGCTACGAATCTACGAATCCACCATTCCCAATGAAATCCATCAAAATAACAAAGTTCTCCTCGTGAATTACGTCGAGGTCGGTACATCCTCAGTCCACAATCCAATGTAGAATGTAGAATGGAGAATCTACAGACGATAAAAAGGCAGAGAAAATTTCCAAATGTTCCAAAAAATGGCAAATTGCCTTTACGAAATTCCTTTCTACTCGTACATCGTACATATTTTATAACCATCCACATCAATATTAACATCAACATCGTCATCAGTATCTGTGGCCCGTGTAGCCGTATCCGTATCCGTACTCGTATTCGTATCGTCAGTATTTGACGTTTGACTTGGTTTCCTTTCGTTTCGTTGGTTCGGTTTGCTTATTGACTGATCTACAGTTTAACCATCATCATTATTATTATTTTTATTATTATTATTACTATTATTATTATTTCTGCAGTCATCTATCATGCGGACATTTTTGAAAGACAAGTCCAAACACGCAAACGTACATACACAACAGTATGTGAACTAATATCTTTTATACCTGCATACTGCAAATAGTATCAACAAAAAGAAAACCAACTCCATTTTTTCTGCATGCTCTTAAATTTCTTCAAGTCTCAAAATATTGATGAAAATGATTCTGGATGGTTGTGGATTTCAAAAGAAAAAGGGTTTCAGTACTTCAGTTGACGACCATACTCCATACTGCATCCATTTTATTCCCCTTCAGTTACTTTGCTGCATCAAAAGTCAAATCTTTGAACGATAATGATCCATGATCAATGATCAAGGTTCAAAGATCAGGATGTATTTTTTAGTAGAGTTGTAGTTAAAAAATATGTAAAGATGAATTATTATTATCCAAATGTTCAATGTTCAAAAAATTCTACTTGTACTTGTACTTGTGGAACTTTTAGAAAAAAAATATAGATGTAACTGTCATGTATTCCATTGGATTTTTGGTATTTTGTTCTGTTCTACAAGTTTGAGAGGAGAGGAGAAAAAAATGAAGAATGAACTTTGTATTTTGAACCTTTGTTTTCTTGGAATTTACGAAAGAATGCTCAATGCTCAGTGCTCAAAGCTCGTACAGTTGTATTAGAATACAAATGAGAGAGCTAGTTTTACCATTAAGGAAATCTCTTCTGTCTCGCCTTGATCTTTTTTATACCTTTCCATTCCTCCTCTTTTCGTCAAGTCAAGTAAAGTCAAGACGAGTCAAGTCAACTCAGGAATCTGAGGAATCATCATTATGATCATCATTAGTGCATTGGAGCAAAAGAGTAATTTATTTACTCTCCTCTCAACTCCCTTTCTTCCGTTACTTTTACTTTTACTCTTACTTTACTTTTACATCATCATCCCGTTTCATTTCCATTTCTATTTCTTCCGTCTCTCATCCACATTCAGAACTCAGAACTCCGTAGGAAAAGTAACAAAAGCTCTTCTACTTCCGAGTATATGTAGATATAGATACAGTCGACTGTAGATTAAGTACGGGCGTACAGACTTGAGATAAACCGGTGCAAACGAAGGCTGGAGCCTGGAGGCTGGAGGTATATCCAAAATGGATGCTAATTCAAAATCCAATACCACCGGCAAAGGAAAGAAATATTATAGAAAGAAGATGAAACTGTGCGGATTGAATGGCAGGTCATTAAGACGACAAGAAAGAACTGGAGTTGGAATTCAGGATTCCCTCTCATTTTGACATTCATCCTCTGACGTTCGACATTCGACATTCAAACTTGTAGTCATCTACAATCCACAATCGAGTAGCTTCTCTTCATTATCCTCAGTAAAAGTACGAACAAAACGTGTTCTTTGTTCATTCACACCATGTTTAAAGCTTTATCCTCTTCATTAAAAGAAAGGGAGAAATGAATTTTTTTCTGTTCCTCCTATTTGTTTTTGTATTTGTTCTAGTCAAGTTCATTAACACTAATTAATTTTCCATCATATCCTCCCGTGTACAACTGCACCAGCAAAGTGAACAATTTTTGTCAAGTATTTCATAGAATGCCTGAAGTTCTGATTTCTGATAATTGATGATTGATGATAAATAATAAATTACATAAATACATATAAAAAATACAATAATTATATTTTTTATTAATAATTTGACTTGTACACAAGTAGTTCTTTTTGTTTGGAGAAAAATATTTTGTTGAATAAAAGAAAAGTAGAAAGTAGTTATTGGCTATTTTGCTATTCGCTATCGGCTATCCGCCTGAAAAATGAGTAGCCTTAAAAAATTAAATATTCAAGTAAAGATTTTATTGCTCAAGTAAAATGTCAGTGGTGAGTAATAAATGCGACCTGAATGCGTGTATTTGGTACGTGGCGAATGGTGAAACTAGAATTGGAATTACAACTAAATAGAACAAAGAATCAGAGGAAGAAGCAGAAGCTCATCGAATCTTTTTATTACCATCATTATCACCGTGGTTTTATTATGACAATCACGGTCCTCCTGATATTATGGTAATGAAGGAATTGTGTAGAATGTAAAATGGAGAACATAATTTGAGGGAATTTCCCTCCTGATTTCAAATCCATAAAACATGAAATGAGGTTCGCCTTCTGTTTTCACCATAAAAAATATAGACCAAGAAAGGATATTTCTTAAACAAAATATTAATTGTACCTTTTTTTAAAAAAAAAGAATAAAGGTTTTAGTTTAGCTGTCATTTGAGATTTGAGACTTTAGCTTAAAGCCTTAAATGACACTTCTATAATCACAAAAGCATTTTTAAAATAAGAATGACATCGTAAATAAAAAATAATGTTGTATCTACAATCTACAATCTACAGGGGAAAGTGGAAACGCTACATGTGAAAAGTCAATCAAGTTTCTGTTCATATTCAACATCACATTCCCATTCAGAACCGCAGCATTAACGATAGACGAGCAGAAAAAGAGACTGGAAATCCAGAAGCCTCGGAGCGAAACAGTAGAGCATCTACTGGAAACTCGGAGAAAGTGGCAGAGTGTGCGGAGATAGCTTTGAGAACTTGTCATTTCTCCTGCTGGAGGCCAGTCATGTCTTCATTCATCTCCAGCAAACAAAACCAACTCATGCTCAACGTTTAGACTTGCGGGTGCCTGCAATTTCTTTTCTTTCCCGTCTTACTGAAAGCTGTGCTACGTCTACATTTTAGCATTTTACCTTTTACCTCGCTCAAAATGTTAATATACCTCTTAAAAACTTTAGTATTTTATTTCTCCTTAAAAAACTAAATGCTGTAGAATTCGGTTTAAAAACAGTGGGAAAAATCCTGTACTGATACAGAAACAGATGCAGATACATTTAAATTTAAATTCAGTACTAAAATCTTTTAGTATTACAGTATTCCGTATTCTGTGGTACAGATATTGATATCGATTCATGACAATAAATAAATAGGGCTTTTTGTCGGGTTCACAAAATCCAATCCAACCAGCAATCTTGTAAACCGAATGTCGAATTTTGAATGTCGAATATGGAATATTCAATACAGCACTGACTGATTCTTGCTTCTTAAAAAATTCCTTTGTACCAAAAGACTTAAATCTTAAATTTGCAATCTTGAATTTTTTCCCTTCCCTTTGAACTCTTTCATCTTCCCAGAAAGCTTCCAGAAAATGTAGTAGAATACAAAGATCGGAATCAGAATCGGAATCCATATCAACAGCAGCAGCAGGAGCCACAAGTTTCCCGCATGTATCTAACTACTTTGTGCTTTGTGCATACAATTTTATCCTGTGTATCAGCATTTTCCTTTGAACTAAACAGGCCGCTCCCTGTAGCCTGGAACATGACTATGACTGTTGGAGAATTTAATCCAAAGTACCTCACAATTGCATTTCAATTTTCAATCAGGATGTTGAATTTTACAAAGAACAAGAAGAACGAGTCCTGTACCGGGCATCTGCTCAATATCACCCAAATTTAAAAATCCAAAAACCAAAGCAAGCTTCAATAGACAGGAGAGAGTTAAACAACCTTGACGAATGCTTCAAGTCTCAAATATGCAAATGTTCAATATTCAAAAAAAATTATAAACATAAACTGTATTGGAAGTACAAGAGAACTAAATGTCTGCAGTCTGTCGTCTGTGTATTCTGTGTTATAAAGGCGGTAAAAAATAAAGAAAACGTGTCAGTTGTCATGTCAGTTGTACATTGATATTTGTAGCGGAATCAAATTCTAAATTCAAAATCCTACCCTTTTCTTAAAAGGCAACTAATTACAGGAAGAAAACCACAAAAACAAAATGGAGAGTGGAAAAAATAAACAAAACCATAATCCGAAGAGTCAAAACGATAAATCATTATAGTGACAAGAAGAAACTGACTGACACAAAATACAAGAGTAAAACATGTCGAGTTAAATATTGAGTATCGAGTATTGAGCAGCTCACGCATATGTATCTCGCATCTAGTGTACAGATACTTCAAATGCATGGAGAAGAAATGCTCTCTGGTCCAAAATCCAAAATCCAAAATGTCAGTGCATGGAGTCATTTATTTCTTGTCAAGTCAAGGAAAAAACCATAAAAGTTTAAATTGGACCAAGTCCAGAAGCGAGAATCAGAAACAGAACTAGAAATCTATACTTATGTTTTTGTCAGTCCGTTTGGTTTTGGATTTGGATTTGGATTTGAGCTTTCCCAGCTTCTCTTCTCTTCTCGTTGTCTACACCTCTTTTGACTTTCGAGCATTTTTCCTTGCTTTCTACACACTAGAATCTAGACTCTAGACACTAGACACGAGACACATGACGGCTGATAAGTTATACATGATTCATTTTTGATACTTTTTTATCAAAGGAGAACGGAGAATGGAGAAAATTCCACCAGACAAAACGTACAACCAAAATGAAAGACAAAGGATTGCCAAGTCAACGACCGAGTCATAATCTATTTTCAATAATCTACTGCCAAAACTCTATATTTCTTCCATTTTTATCCAGTATTCTTTGCTAATTTTCTACTTATAAAGAATATGACTACACATGCATCTTTTCCACAATATTTTACACAGCTTTATCCGGATTTATATATCATAAGCTATAAAAGTTTACAAAATTCATCTTCCTGGTCATTATTATTTCTTATGCTAGTTCTGAATTCTGAATTCTAAAACACGATAGATAGTAAAAAGAGCATAGCTATAAATGTAAATGTAAATGAACAAGAGTAAGTACAAGGGAATAAATGCTAAATAGTTGAAAATGTGAAAACCCTTTGAGAATGTTGTTGTCTCTGTGTCTTTTTAATTAAATTCATTATGGAAAATTTAAAGCAGTATCTTCACTCTACACTCTACACTATAAAGGCAGAGCTGATAACTAAAACTGATAACAGAAAATTATTAAAGGAGATAGAACAAAGAGTGGATGAAGAAAGAGTATTTAGAAATTTGATAGTCCTACAGTTTACAGCTGAAATCTGAAATTCAAATTAAAATTATTATACATTTTGTCAAGAAATTCTGTACACTCTACAGTCTAAACTCAAGATTCGAGATTCAAGATTCAAAACTCAGCAGCATTAATGGTTAAAGGTTTATTTTCATCCATTTAACTCGTATCCTTAAAATTCAGAATTCAGAATTCTACAGATACAGACACGAATACGAATATGAATTGTAATGAAACAATTTTGCTTTTTCTTTCCGACTATAATACTTTCATTCTTCTCTATTCAACAATCATATCAGCCGAACCCAAGCACTAAAAAGGCAATGGAATGAAATGAAATGTGATAAGGACAGAAAAGAACAAAAAACAAAAGTAATAATTCCAAACACGTATAGAAATTAGATATAGGATTTTGGACATTAATATAAATCAGAATATGAACATTATACTATACTTTTCTTTTGTATCACTGTAATAGCATGATCTATAATATGAGGATGTGATCCAATAGCAAATAAATAAATGGTAAAAGTGAGAAGGTCTAAACAAGAACAAAAATAATAATTCAATCAAAAAATCAATTCGACTGTCCAGAAGAGAAAACAAAAGAGGCGCACTCATTCAAATTCTTCTCGCAAGAAAAGAACTGGTTAAAAACTGAAAAAGTGTAATGGAAAAAATTCATTTTTGTGCGTTGTGCAGGAGTAATAAAACTTGAGGTGCTTAAATGAATAGTTCATTTCTGTACGTATTGTATTTTCCGCTGCACTAAACATTAACATTGAACATTATAACTGCATCTTTATTCTGTTTAACTCTGTTCTGCGTAGTGGAAAAGCGTACTTTTATCTATTTATAATATGTGCAATGTAAAATGTACATGAATGGAAATGGAAGTTGAGAGAGGAACTCCTTTTTGCCCATTTCTCCCATCTCCCATCACACACTACTTTTTGGTCTCAAACTGCTCATTCTAAATTGTAAAGGGTACGAAATTATACGGAAGCGTAGTTATTTAGCACTGTAACTTGCAGCCGTAGTTGTAAAGCTAAAGGTGGCCAATGAGATGAGATAAAATAAAACAAAATGGAAATGCAAATACAGAATACAGAATACAGAGATATCCACTCAAATTAACGAGGCTCTTCACTTTCTCCACTCTTCCTGTTCCTGTACCCTCCAAAATCCAATTCAACGCAGCTCAGCTTAGCTTATTTCAGCTAGAAGCTGAAAGCAGCTCTCCAGAATGTTTTGTGTATTCAACTCAGATTTGAAGCGGAAAGGGAAATGAGCCTAACCAAAAGGACAAGAAGAAAAACAAGAACAAGAACAACAAGTAAAAGTAAAGAAAGAATACAACGTGCTCATAATCACGTACAACGTACAACATGCCTCAAATATAGCAAGTATACTTGTTCCATGCAGTAAACATTGTACAGAGTGCAGAATAAATTCAAATGTGACTGTTCTAATATTTTAAAAATATGCCTACAAAAAGAAGGGTCGTTTTATAATATTTTCCTCGTGTATTTTCTTGTCATTTTTATATTCATATTTTTATTCCTGTTTTTCTCAGGTGTACTCAAAAAAAGCAATTTGTAATTTGTACTTGAGGCACACAACATGTAAAACTTCAAAGCTTTTATAGGACATTTGTAGCTTTTTTAAATAGATAAAACGGGGGAATTTTTTACAATAAGATAAATGATAAAGTAATGATAATACAACAGAATGCATGTAATATGTAACACGATGTTGCCTGCATAACTACATAATTTGTACATTGTAAATTGTACAAGCAAAATTAGTTGAACAACACCATCTCTTCCATTAGTTACACATTAGATGTTACGTGCGACAGATCATTCACCATTCATTAGCTTGATGTTGGCATTTGGCATATTGATATTTTTTTATACATTCTACTTCCACGGAAATGAGCACTTTCAGCTTTGACGCTGAATTCCAATAACTGGATACGTACAAAGAACAAATGTACTTTTCCTTGCCTTTCCTTTCTCGAGTTCTAGAGATCTAGAGTTTTACTTTCACCAAGTTCATTAATCAACCTGAAAAATCGTTCATTTAACAGGCACCAGACGGAATACAGTGGGTCCAGGAAACGTCTCATGAATTTAAATGAACACAGTCAAGCGATTGGATGGGAGATGGAAAACCCCATCAACCTCTGATCAGCATTAAATTTGTATTTAAAAGAAGTAACGATCTCAAATAATACAATCGTTTCTGCGTCTATAGGTATGAATTACGGATAGTTTGAATCAATTAATGCTATTCCTAAATTTGCACATATTTTTCTTGGCTTCGCAATCTTGAGTCTCAAGCACTCAGCAATAAAACTAGATCAGATAAATTCTAACGGTTCAAATGTGAAAAAAGATAAAAAGAAGGAATTATTTTCACTTAAATATGCTAGACATTTCAAGAGGCGGCAAGTTCATTTTACCTTTTTTATGGCACTACACATGATCTCTTATTTGTGTTGATACTTCGGCTCCTAATACGGAAGCACAGCATAAAACTGTAAAAGCTGGTTATCAATCATCAATGCAATTTCATCTGGAAATGTTTGCTTCAACCAAACGACGACGTTTACAGTCAAATTTCAATTAGGACTTGAACATAAACAGAATTCGGAATCTCTAAACTCGAGGCTTATTTTATAATGTTCAAAATAGTAGCTACTGATTTAACGACTAAATTTTAGAGACAGAAGCATCAAATATTCAAATACAACTCAATAAAAAGGGAAATTGGCGATGGGGAACGCGCTGTAAAAGCTTCAAATAATCTGTAAAAGGAGATGAAATAATGTTGTCAAAAACGAGTTTGATTGCTGTATTTGATGAGCTTCAATTTTCAATCCAATCGTCAGTATCACTGCCAATAGACGGTCGTCGGTCGATAGAATCATAATTTGCTATAGAGTATTTACAACCAACTTCATTTTGTTAAAGGGTGTACTAAAACCTCTGGGAAGTTGTTATTTTTATGGCTGCATTTAATTAATGGAGGTTCTCAGTTTCAGTTTGCAGAATATAAAACAAGAACCAAATTACTCTTTTACTATAAAACAATTTTAATTTTAATTTTCATACATGGTGGATGAAATTAAAACAGAAACTGAAATTGTACGAGAAATTGAACTGATTAAATAATAAATAATAATAGTAATAGTAATAACAATTCTGTGCCAATCATCTCAATTAAGAGATACACAGAGGCAGCACTAAACTAGCAAAATCTCAAAAGTTCAAAATCTTCTAAAAAGCCTGTATAAAAAACAGGCTGCAGTCATGCTCCACTTTTGGTCAAATGGCAAATTTCAAAATTGAAAATTGAAATCTGCACAAGTAACCTTTACACGACTTTCTCTGTTCTCTGTTTATTATCCTGCCAATACAAAATACAAAAGCGACAACAATAACAATAATATTTAACATGGCTATACGGCGTAGCGTCCGTGCACCTTGTATCTTGGTATTCTTGTACCTTATGAAGATTTAAGAGGTAAACAATAAACAATAATAAACAAGTCCGCTTTCTAAAGAAACGGCAAGTGGAGATAATAGCAAAGTTTTGACCATTTGTTCTAGTCTCCCGTCTCTAGTCTCTGAACACGTGTACCCATGTTTACTAATAATATTACAGAGTGAAGAAAACTCGAGTAATCTCTTGTAATTTCTAATTTACTCGATAGGATTTAGCTCTAGTCTATTATATTAAATATGTTAGGCCGACAATCGACCAACCGTGTCCGTGTCTGTATCCATATCCACCAACTTTTTCCACAACTTTCAAACTGTGTATGAGTTTAAGATGAGGGAAGTGAAAGCCCGATTCAGTGTACAGTGTACAATGTACAGTGAATATGAAGCATGAAGATGTAGAATGTAGAGGAAGAATGGAACAAAACTGGTGTTTTCCAGATTCTAGATTCTACATTCTAGATTCTAGATTCCAGACGCATGTAATCCCTTAATAGCGAGGCAAATCCCTTTTAAGCCCTTCCCAAATCAAAATCAGGGGAGGGAAATAGAACTGTGGAGAATTATATTATATTTGAGGAAGCTGAGGAAACTGAGGAAATCTTTTCATGTATACAAGTTGTACAATGTGTACAACATCCAACATGTTGTAGAGATTACTCCACATGTCTCTACACTCTACACTCTACATCTATACATGTACAATGTACAATGTACACATTATGCATTGTATGATATTACTTGGCACAAAATGTAATAAATTGTGAGCGGCTCCAGCATCCACATTTCCTAATACTTTATATTCCACGTTGTTCATTTTACATGATACCTTATTGTGTTTTGTGTATCCTATTATTTTTGTGTACTCTCATATCGTATCATATCATCACGCTGTACTCTGTGCACTGCAAATTTCCCTTCCCACCCACTACCATCATCATCATCATCATCACCATTATCATCATCCACGTGTAGCTCATAACTGTAACAATAATCGTTCATTTGACGAGGATTATTGTACATTATTATTATACATGGTACACACAACATACAATAAAAAGATACAGCATGGAGCGACATACATGTCGTATGAGCCGAGTAATCCTAATGATAATCGTCATGATGATAATGATAATAATGAGATGTAGAATGTAGAATGTTGGAGCCTCGTCCAAATCCTCAATGTTAATTGGAAATATGAGTACGAATATGAATATGAATGCAAATACAAATTTCAGACATTGGTCAGTTTCAGCAGTCTGAAGCTGAAGCTGGCCAAGAGGTCAATGTTTACTAAAGTACAAAGAGAGTTTGATCTTGAGAAGAAAACTGTGAAGGCATAATCATATGTGAAAAGTAAAAGATGAAACACTTGATTGTTTTCTTTTTAAGCTGACTGTATACAACATTCAGTATACAGTATTCAATGTGAAGTATATCCTATGTATTTTTTCCAGTAGGCAGTTGTTTACATTTTCCTGCCATATGTTTCATGTTTGATCCTCAAATGTGCCCTGCTCCCTGCTCTTTGTTTCATTACATAAATAACCAAAAGTGTGAGGAGATATTTTGGGAATATTAATATTTTTGTCTGTGTAAAGTACTTAAAATACAAGAAATTCCGTTCATATTGAAAGTAGTTACGTTGTGTTCATATCTGTAGATACTCTGCAATCTGCAATCTTGTGCAACTTACGGTATTTACTATTTACACATGTACATGAATAATTTATGAGCCTCAAAAAAATGCTTCAAATGAAAGGTTTCTACTATTTACATGGACAACGGAAAGGATCCAAAATGTGCACAAGAAAATATTTATAACTTGAAATCCTCAATACTCAATTCTCAAGATTTCAAAGAAATAAATACCCTGAAACTAGGAGAAACTGCAGCTTTTTTGCACATAAAAACCTGCAACAAGTTAACAGTGGTGAGATTATCCAAGTTCATTTTTATGGTACATAAATATTGTACAACAATTTTTTATGCACATTTCCACAAGGTCACGGAATTCCATAACTTTTAAAAATACCGCAGCTGAAAAATCAAAAGTCAGAAAACAGAAATCAGCAAGCTACCATCTTCTGTCTCCACTTCCCAAACTCATTGATAACAGATGTAGAGATGGAATGCGGATAGGATAAATAATATGTAATATTATTGGTGTTCAAAAATAAGAAAGTATTTAGTATTTCCTTGCTAATAATCTTGCTAACTCGCTCCGTTCCATAAATAAAATGAAATAAAAGTCGTACAAGAATCGGAATAATAATAATAATAACAAGCAAAGGTTCAACAAGTAAAAGGTGACATGGATGTTGAACACATCCGGATTACATATTTACGTGCACCGTGCACAAGGCACACGATGAACTTACTCCAAAATAATAGAATATGAAGATATGGAGAGTTGAGTTTACAATCTGCATATTGATTTATGTGACTTGCAGATGCTGAATGCTGAATCGTCATATTTATCAAATATCAAAGAGTCTGAGATCTGTCGACAAATTATGATGAAATGAAAAGGACAGAAAGGAAATCCCACCATTTTCTGCCTATTGTCATTACTCAAGACTCAAGACATATTTGCAATTTTCTCTTCATGCTACATATTTTCTGCATGCTTTTGATTCAAGTATCATAACTCATAAACCAAAAGTCAAAGTCAAAGGTGGAGATTACATTTAGAGTTGAGATAAATTTGGATTTTCTCATTACATTATGTTGAATGGTAATGGTTTTTACTTCAGTTATATGTATATTCTTCGCCCCTGTTCACATTTCACCGTTCCTTGTTCAAGGCGTGAGTTTCAATGAAATGACAGGGCTTACAAGTTGTAAATTTAAATGTGTACAGATAGTTTACACTTTACCAGCTGTGGGTATTTAAAGGGTAAAATTTAAAATATCACAATATTTTAAAGTCTATAGTTTTCAACAATCTTATAGATCATAGATGAAAATACTTAATAATTTATGCAAGTGATTTTAGTTCATTATGCACGATGAACGATGAATGATAAATTATGAATGACATATGAATTTGAACAATAAATATTGTATAAAAGTATTTTACACAGAACATTGAAAAAAATGAAAAATGTTTACAAATACAGATACAAATACACGGATAAATTATTAAATGTAATTAAATACTGACTCGAATAAATGCGGCCGTGCGTTCATCGGCAATGCTGTCCTGTCGACGGTGCAGCTTAGTTCTGCTCGTGGACGAAGATCCCGCCGTTGGCCTTTGACTCATTGGGAATCAGCACTTGTTGAAACTGGTCCAGGACATTACAAATGTTTTTTTTTCTAGTGTCTAGTGTTAAGTCTCTTTTATAAATAAGCACTCAACTTCTCAATGGATGGCGAATTGCATGAAGGTTAAACTTCCATTCCAATTTCCAATAATTCAAATTCAAGTTCAAATTAGAGGAGTGTCAATGAGTCTTAGTGCGAGGAAAGTTTATCAGAAGTTGGACGCTGAACCTAACCTTTTAATCATTTGATTAATTACAGACTCGGAATTTGGAATGTTTAATCCTTGATCCTTGATGGTTGAACCAGTCACCTGGTGCAGTTGCTATTAATTAATTGGTTAATTGAATCGGGGGTTCTGAAGCAAATTTATCTACAGTTTTCTCTTCTCTTCTTCTCTTTCACAACACACACGTTTACATTTCTATTACCTTTGATAGGTTATAAATTATTCATTGTTTAATATCAAGACCACAAGAGAATTAAAATTGACTATGGTGAAGATTGAAAGTCCAGTTAATGAATAATACGAGTTTCACCACACACAAAATTTAACCTTGAGTGAAAGTAGATAAGACGGTTGCTCCTGTGTTTTTTTGTTTTGCTTCTACGAGGAATGAAATAGCAATGGAAATGATCGTATCCATCAAATTGGTTTGGTTTTTGGTTTTACTCATCCATTATATTGGATATTGGACTTGAAGCTGTTTTGGTTTGGTTTATTTATTTTTCACGGAATAAGATAAAAGATAAAAGATAGAAAATAGATGGAGAGATGAATGTGGTTTTTACACCGCTCATGAATTACTCCATTTCCATTTCCATTCCCATTATGCGTAATCATTAAACGTGACTGTTCCTCCTTCTTTCTTATTTCTTTATCTCTTCCTTACTTTATCTTTATTATCAAGTTCCGAGTAGAGTAGAGTAGAGTTGGACTCCTGGAGTAGTTAACCTTGACGATGGCAATGATGATGTTGACTTGACTTCATTTAGTTACCTTAGTAATCTTGCAAGTTGGAAGTTGGAAGTTGGATGAGACGCTTTGGTACGACTTAATGCGTATACAAATGTAAATATAAATATAAAAGTTTCCTAGGAATCTTTCCCTTGTTTCTGTTTATGTTTATCCAGCAAATGTTGTCTTGAGGTTTGTGCACTTATCCTCATCCACCATCCACCATCCACAATAGACAAGTCCCATAAACGAGGGGGAGGAATAACAATTAAGCGGCTTCCTCCCTCAACATTTAACACGGGATTGCACCATTTATACACATATTTATGGTAACAGTCTGAATCCTAAACCGAATCCTAAACCGAAACCGAGTTGGAGAAATAACAACAACAACAAGGACAATAATAACCGTGTAGAGAACGGAGAATCACGACTCACTCAGGAATCACAGGTTCAACCGTGGTAAAATTTCTGGTCCATTACCCAAAACCTCTAAAATCCTCCTGTCCAAATTCAAAGTCACATCTTCAACCACAACCACAATAGCATTTACAGTATGCGATGATGGTGATGGTGATGAAGGGAGTTTATTTTCCACTGTACAATCTTCAACTTATTTTTCCAGTTTCAGTTTCAGTTCCAGTCACAGTTAACTTAACTCAACTTAGTCACCCTAACACAAATAAAGCTCAAATGAAGATTGCCAATATTTATTCTCCATGGAATTCCTCTTTGTTTTTTTTTCTTTCCCGGGCTTAAAATTCACAGTTCACGATTCACAATACGTTGAGCACACTTATTTCAACAGAGTAAGAACTTGTACAAAAAATTCAGGTGCATAAATACTCTTCAATCTCAATCTTATGTTATCTCTTAATTCTGAATCCGAATCGGATCCGAGTATTCACAAGAGTATTTTTGAGTTTTTTCTCTGGTCGGTAGAAAAAACTAGGAAAATCAAAGATACAAACGCTCTTAATTCTCAAATGTTTTTCTTATGGGTTCACGCTTAAAAAGTAGAGACAATCTTGGATTATGTATTGGAACTTGTGGATTTTCTTCTCTTTTTCCTTTTGCCGCTGTTGATGTTGATTATAGAGAAGAAAGATGAAGAAGAAAGTCTACGAAGAGTGCGTTGGAAAATAGAGATGAATATGAAGATGCTGAAGGTGATGATGATAATGTGAACTACTCTGAACTTTTCAAGTTATGAAGCTTAGAGAATCTCCACGTGCTCTTAGCTCTCAGCTCTCCACATGTACGTTCCAAGTTCTACGTTCTATGGTCTACGTCTTTTTTGCACAGGAGCAATAAACCAAATCCGCCAGCGGAGCCAGCACTCTCATAGAACGAGAAACAGAAACAGATACAGATTCATATTGAGCTGCACAAAGATACACTGAGACGGAGACGGAGATGGAGCACCGAGTTATGAGGAAAACAACAACGGTGGACCTTGCTTTGCAAAATGTGTAGTCAATAATCTCTATGCAACTTGTATGTAGAATGTAGAATGTAGAAAGTAGAAAGCTTGGTTAGTTCTTGAGTCTTGAGTTTGGGTCTTAGGTGAGCAATCAGATGGGTGGCGGATGTCGGTAGAGGAAATGTTCAACTTTCACAGTAAGTTAAGAGCTTTGAAGCTTTGAAGAGGCAAGGACAGAGACGTAGGACAATTTCAATCCAATCCCACTCCACTACTTTATATTACACCGTCTCTCTCAATAGAAAATGGAGCATAGAGAAGAGAGAATAGAGAATGGAGAATCGTGAAGGATGAATAGTGAATGGTGAATGGAGAATTACAAATGGCAAAATTGCACACACGTTAGACATTAAACACTGGGATAAAAGACAAAGCGACAATGACACGCCGTCCGACATTTCTCTCGCTTTTCCCGTCCTCTGCACAATTATAATAGTTGATGGCAATCTCAGTCATTTTGTATAGTTCACTGGAGAGTAGATTCTAGATTCTGGATTCTAGATTCACACAATCTTCACTTTACATTCATTTCTTACGACTTCTATTCGTATTCTTGTGTAGACTCATAAACTCATAGAGTAGATTATGCAACTTAATATCCGTATTCGTTTTATATAATTTCCCCACTGTTCACCGTTCACTATTCATAAAGAAAAGAGATTTCACATCCACCATTTTGTTTTCAGCTCATTAAATCCCAGCCTGATATCAAATTAGAAGTCGTCTTGATTTTGACTGGACTGGGAATCAACAAAGTGAATACTCGAGCATTTTTTCCTCCAAAATACATTTGTCATCATAATTGTACAAGTCCATGTGATTTAATTCACATTATTAAATATTAGTTCCGATTTGAGATTCACACACTTTACAAATTCAATTACTCTGGATAAGGAATTTCCATAAATTCTATTACTTTATTTTAATAATCTTGATTCGATTTAAAAAGCTTTCTTCTAAAGTCACTGTAACCGGAAATTCTGGGATACGGAAATAAAATCCAAAGTCGACACCAATGAAAATAATAGAGCAAGTAAATAGTAAATAGCCAGATGGAAATCACGTCTTTTGTTTTTCTCGAGGAAACATTTTCTTATAACTTGACTTCCCTTGTGGGTGAAGAGAGGAGCTGTGTTATATTGTACGCGGTACGCGGTACGCGGAATAAGGAAGTGAAAGGACAGCAGGCTTAAATCCTAGAGAAGAAAAAGAGTTGAACAGGAAACTTGACGTCAAATGTACAATGTACAATGTTTCATGTGATGTTTTACACAAGTTTGACTTAACTGTTCATTGTTCATTCTACATTGTTCATGTTTGTCATGAGAGACTAATTAAAGCGACTGTCTATTTGCTCCTTCCCTTGTAACTTGTAACTTGTAAAAATAAGTATATAAGTCCCGTCGGCTTTTCCTCCAGTTTCTTCCTCTGTTAACTGTAAAGCTTTACATGGCCTCACACTGCTTTTCACTTCACAATGTACAATGTATGCGTGTTGTATTGTGTTTTCTTGTGTTGTGAAAACACCAAAACACAACCAGTGCAAAAAATTGCTGTAGTTTCTTCCTTAGTTTTTCACTCGGAGTACACAATGCACAGTACACAGTTTAACAGGTCTAAACTTAAATGAAGACCTTCAATCTTCAATCTTGAACGTTCAACTTTTCACTTTCAATGGTGTCCCATTGTTTATGTGTACAATGTACATTGCACATTGAAAAAAATGATGGAGAGAAAGAAAAATTGGAGAAAGCAACAGGGCTGCTTCTTTTCTCTTCCTATTATTATTCCCGATAGGAAACACAATAGAAAGTTTTCATTGCAATTTTAACCATGGCGTTGAACTTTAGTCAAGATGTTAAACTCTTGTTCCTGTTGTTGTACTCGCACTCTATTAGCAACTCATTTGAAATTCTTTTGATCAAGCTTGTTTTTCTTATCCTGTGTTTTTTCTTGGTATTTTTGATTTTTGAATTTTGATGGTTCAGTCCTTTTATTAGACGCCTTTAAAAAAGAGTAGAAGAATCGAAAAATAGAGCTTTGTTTTTCTTTCTCCTTTTGTCAATGATTTTAAACTTACAATAAATACTAAATACGCGTGCTCATGTTTTGAAATTTATGGATTTGTTGTTTTTTTGGATTTTAAGATTTTTGTCTTGTGATTTAGCTGACTTTGGTAATTTGGGTAAACTGTTGTTGTTGTTTTTTATTTTCCCAGTGTTTTTGATTTTGATGATAGACTTTGTTGTTGGTATTATTTACTGTTTTATTTATACAGAGTTTCCAGCTCCAGAGTTTAGAATTCATATGACAGATTGTTGACAATTGTTTTTTATTCTATTGGTTCTTGATTTTGGATTTTGGATTTGTCTGAATCTGCTTAGTTCAGACTGAGGTGAGGTGAATGTACAAAAATGAATAAGAGAGTAGAAGAATAATTTTAGATGTTGATGTTGTTGTTGTTTGTTTTGTTTTGTTTCACTGTATGTTCTTTTATCCGTTTTTATAATAAAACTCAGGTCTAGAATTCTGATTCTGGATTCTATAGATTGTAGATTGTAGAATATATTCTTGTACACAGAGCAGAGATCAGAAGTAGATTCAGTAATCCAATCAGTACTTGCAGACAATGCAGACACAATTCAATAAGAGCTACAGACTACAATTTCATATTTATTTTCATCAGATTTGAGATTTTTCCTCCTCTTGTACATATATTATATTATATATTGTATTATACAGTATTGTGTTGTTGTGTTGTATTTTTGTCGGGCGTACTTGGTTCTATTCTATTGTATTGTATTGTATTCAGGACGTGTAAACAAAACGATGGCAACCGGTGACTGGATCAGCAAATCAAAACTCCCCACATGGAAGTTTACAAGTCACTTTTTCCCTGGAGAATCCACAAAAAAATAAAGAAAGAAAGAAACAAGGAAGAAACGCTGGCTTGACTTGACGCTGACTTTGACTTTGGTGGAGATATGAACTGGCAGGCTTCTTCTTCTTTGCTTGTGTAGGTACGGGGAAAAAGTACTTCTCAAAGGAACAATACAATCTGGAATCCAGCGTCTAGAGTCTGAAGTCTGGGTTCTGGAATCTGCAATACAGAATTTATTCCAACTTCTTGCATCTTCTCAGAATTTTCTGGATACTTTTTTCTCAAAGTTCCAGGATGTGAAAGGAAAGTCGTGTACTATAGTTTATAATGTAAAGTGTAGTAAAGATAGATAGATAAATGCTCGTTTCCTCTCGTATTCTCTTCTTTCACCATGATTACCATCATTTTTCCCCACTCGTTCTTTTTTTCTTACTCATAATATTTTACAAAATGGTTGCATCAGCTAAACAAAATACTAAAAGTATTTATATTTATATTTACATTTATTTCTTTTTATTTGTATAGATTTCTCAGTCGATATATTAATATCGCCTCTACAAAACCTCTAGTAATTTCTTCTGAATAACTATGTATTTTAGTCTTTTGTACCACTTTGGTAAAAAAATATGACCCCAAACTCAAATCACAGCTATTGAACTTGTGTAACTTGATACTTGAAACAAATGAACAAAGTTCATCAATGGTCATTGTTCATTGAACATTGAGAAAAATTTCAAAAAGTTTGTTTATTAGTTTCTTTTTATTTTTCTTAAACCATAAAAATCATTCTCCGATTTATAAAATGGTTGCAATAGAAACAACCTTGGATCTTTTTTATCCTCATTGCTTTGGAAAGCTACAAGTGTGTTCCCTTTTACTTGAATCCTCGATTCAAGGGTTGGAAAGCCTACAGGCATAAGTAGGAGCATACACACAAATACAAATACAGATGTACAATTTAAATGGAAAGTGTAAACTTATACTGTAATTTTATGCTAAAACACCCTTTTGTTCAGCTCAAACTGATACTTGATCCATAAGTTTTAAAACTTGAGGAAATATTAAGGATTGCAGATAAAAAGGTGGTTGGAAATTGAAGAGCACGGAATTTCCAATGTGATCACAAAGAAACAAAAAATGAGATAAGTACTGTGCAGTAAATAATAGAGAGAGAAAAGATATGGACCTTATCCCTTTACTATTTACTTGTTCATGTACTACCTTTTTTCTCTGTAGACTCAACTAAGTATTACAGATTGTAGGTACTGCAAATGAATCGAAGACTCATTTATTTACTCTTCTTTTGAACTTTTCTCTTGGCATTTGATCCATGCTCAAACTTCTACATTCTACAATGAACTCTGTGAATGATGTATCTTCGGTACGAGTGAAACCGTTTGACCAGCTCAAAGCTCAAATACACATTACACATGGGCCTTTGACTCTTTGATAATTTCTTACTCCGCTACCGTTTACTTCGTGTACTGTACTAGGGATTTAAAATTCATTCTACTCTCTTTTTTAATAGTACGGTGAAAGCTTTTATTTGGACTTTAGACTTTGGACCATCCGCTCTATCTATCTACCTATCTATCTATCTCCGTCCTTCCTCATGCACACAAAGATTTACTTTCTCTCTCTCTCTCTTTGTGTACATTTACTCTTTACTCTATTCACTCACTCACTTTATTTGTAGAATCTCTTAGGAGGTTGGGTACCTAGTACATAGTGCATACTGCTGTGTAATGTTGTGGTGCCTGTGCT
Organism: Sminthurinus signatus; assembly: GCA_019776565.1. NCBI lineage: Eukaryota > Metazoa > Arthropoda > Collembola > Symphypleona > Katiannidae > Sminthurinus > Sminthurinus signatus. Next base: position 12,904 of record JABASP010000013.1, on the reverse strand, counting down.
CTATCCTCAATGCTCAATACCGAGATGATCAGATGAGTTGAAGGGTTAGGATGTTTGATAGTTTCTAATATCCTGCCTGTACCCATGAACTGGAGAAAGTGATATTACCTTGATGTGAGTGGAAATGTAAATTTAAATGCCCATGCAAATGGAAATGAAAATGGAGAAGAGTTAAGCAAAGACAACGACAAACAGTAGGGAATGTACACGGCAAAGTGTAAAGTGCAGAGTGTACAGGATAACATGTAGAATGTAGAATGTAGAATGTAGAAGGTAAGTGATACTCGAGTTGCTGAGAAACTTGAGGATGTTGAAAAACAGGAAATTTTCAATTGAATTTCCTTCCTATTTCCTTCCTCCCTTTTTCCTTGGAAGTTCTTAAATCGAGACTCCTTCCCCCCTGTCATTTGTTCAGAGCTCAGAACTTACACTCTCTACAAGACGAGTAAATGAAACGAAAATCAGCAATAGACTTTGACTTTAGCTAGAGCTGTGGACCTCATCCCCTCTCTCTCTATCTCTCTCAATTTGAAACTAAAGTATTATTACTTTGGCCAATTCTCCTCTTTCTTATCCACGTCGTCTCAATTTCTCACCTTGATCTAATATGCAATGAATATAGTTTACAGTTTATACGGGTGGATTTGCATGTTTGGTTTTCAACGTTTAATGTCAAATGTACATGTTTACTTGTGAGCTTTTCTCCAGTTCTTGATACAGATCAAGATTAAATAAAGGTTTGAATTTTAAGAAAATGGAGCTCCGGAACCTAAAATAAGAGGAGCAAACCTAAAGAAAGTATAAACTTTTAAACAAAAGTCACAGAAAACCGAGAGCATGACTCCAAAAGTAAATGAAACGATGGAATTGAATTGAATCATGTGTTTCATCTTTTGCGACCTTCTTAAGGTGTATCATATTTCCTTAATGTATCCAGTTTATTTTCCATATTAGAAAATTGTGCACATTTTACACAGTAGTGTTTAGAGTTTGGAAATGTATTTGTATCAATATTTACTCTAATAGAAAACACAAGAATAGAGTAGAATATGGGTACTCGTGTACTTTTGTACAATGTATAGATAGATACATGTGTACCCGGTACCCAGCTCAAATTTTCATCCACGAGTGAGTACTAACAAGTTGTAAGTAATTCCAAGGCAGCCTTGATTGCTCACGAGATTTACATGGACAAACTTTTTGTCTTGAGACTTGATATTCCTAATGGATTCCCGCAAACAAGATATTACTGTCAATATAAAAATTATTATCGTTTGCCCTTGAATTTTTCCATGTTTGTTTTAGGAGAGCTTTTAGCTCTCTTAAAAGCATAAGAAATAAGAAGTCTAGAGTTTGGAGCTTGGAGTTTTTTGGCGTATTAGAAATGGAATAAATAAAAGTGTTGATACCGTGATGGTTTATGTAAGATGAGCAAAGAACAAACTAGAAACTAAACTTGAAATGGTTGAAATGGAAAATTAAATTTTCTCAAAACGATGCATAAAAGGTTTTAAACTTGAGTATTTATTACACAAAGAAGCGGAGGAAGAAGAAAAGAAAGGTGACAAAATATGGAAAAAAGGTATCAGTTAAAAATATGCAACTATCTAGATCAAGCAAACTTTCTTCAAAGGTCAGCATTATTATCATCATCATTACCAAGTTTTTCAACATAGTAGATGAACGCCGTTTAAAATTTACCACAGAAAATTAAAAGACTAGCAACTTGAATATTGAATAATCTGCTCATTCTTTAACCTCTACAATTTTATATTTACACCCTACCAAACATGAATTTGTGTCAGCACTTTTTCCCATGTACAGCCTTCTTCAGAAGTCATCTCGCCCGATACGGGTTCATTAGCTACAACGGTGTGATCTCCAAAGTCCATGGTTCATTGTACTGCATTCTTGCATAAATTATAATTTTTAAATATTGACATGGGCTCTCATTCTCATATTACTTTTTGTAAATTTTGTGCAAATTGAAGTGTACTCTTATGCAATTTACCTTTATGAACAATGCACAAGGTAAGCATATTTTCAAATGGAACGGCCGCATCTGACTAGATCTATTTGAAGGCTGTTCCCTGAAACTGTGTTCGTCAGGATATTATAGTTATATAGTAGATAGAGCTATGGATTGATCTGGATTGGAGTTCTCTTAACATTTTAGATTTAGATGTTTCAAGTGTTTCCAAGGCTGTCATGAGGCACAAGACTGTTCGTAATCTGCCATCTCTAGTTTGAAATTGTATAGAAAAGACTTCATCAATATTGATAAAGGTGTGAGGATGAATGCACTCTTGATTAGACAGTAAAACTCAAAGGCCTTGATAAGCAATTGAATAAGGATTACATTTTGCTCTTTTGTTTTGTTCCATCTTTTCAGTGATTTTGCCTCATTCGCCATTTTTTAGGAAGCGAAGCTGCCTATGAAAATCCTCGTATCCGTCCGTCTGTCGCCAGTTTGTGTTTTATTTTTCATCCACTCTTAAATTGGCAATCTAGCGGACATATTTTAATCTCCTTAGTCACGCCATATTGCAGGCAACATTGAATTTGCGCACTGTCACCATCCAGCGGACAAATTTGGAACTTTTTAGTGGCGCCATCTAGCGGACGAAATTGGAACTCTTTGAATTTAGGGTAGTAGATCTATGACAGACAGGAAGTCGTATTTTGGTAAGTCAGCTTCGCTTTTTGAGGCGAAATAAAATAATCTCAAAGTGAGGATTTTTGGCTTTATTTGTTTTTGTCTTTGCATTGACTACATGTCGAATGCAGTCAAAGTAAAAGGAATGTGGATACTGAATTCAGCAGCCAATCCATCTGTTAGCTACTATCTTCATTCTCTTTCATGTATAATGTCTAGTGTACAGTCCACAGTGTGCATCGGCAAGTCTAGTCTAGTCCAGTAAATCAATTCCGATTCAGTTCCAACTACCTCAATCCAGACCGAAACAAACCCAAGGAAAAGTAACTAATGCGAATGGATTTGTGGATTTTTTATGACCCTTTGTAGATCCAAATGAGTTACGCCTTTTTCTATTGCGCTAGTCCTCAACTTGACTTGGCTGCCGTCCTACTAATTGCATCCACATTCACATCCACATCTTTATCTTTATCTATACGTCTATACATTATACATAAATGATACCTGCATGTGTGTTACGTATATCTATAGTCTGTATCTTTGGATTCAAAGCTCCATGTTTTTTATTTTCCTGTGTATACGGTGTATACGGTATATATGTTCACTGAACCATACATTTACAGGGAGCAGTCATTTACTATTATTCCAATTTGAATGCAAATTCGACTTGGAATGATAATCAATAACACTAACAACAACAATACCTGTACAATGTATACTCATTAAACACAAAAAGACAGGACACAAAATAAGTTCACGGGAGACTTTTGAATCCTTTTCATGTTCATAATCATACATACATATGTACATATAAACGTCACCACACCACAAAAGGGTACTCAACTTGACATGTGAATTAATAAAGGTTCGTTGAATAGTAACAAACGCACATTGTACTGTGGACATTCGAACAACGTGTCCAAGGAAAGTTCATAATACTTTTGAATGAATAGACAATAGACAATGGACGAGAGAGACGAGAGAGAAAACAATATGTTTGGTTCTGGTGAAAGTTGAGATGAGGAGAAAACTTTTGATGTGGTATTCATGGAAACAGTTGGACAGGAATGGGAGAAGGAAAGAAAAACGACGAACAGTTGGACAGACTATTTAGAATGTACAGGGTACAGAGTTCAGTCTATAGACTACGAATAATATGCATAGTGCACAGTACACACTAACACTAACATTGGTAGGAAAAAGAGATGGGAAAAGTAGGTGTTTGGAACAAAAAAAAAGAATTTTCACTTGGTCCGTTTTCGATTCCATACGTCTTCTTTTATTTGTACCCACTGCTCCATGTAAGAAGAGTTGTGAGGCAAGGACATATGTACAATGTACAGTGAGAAGTATCATCATTAGCATTAGTATCATTATCATCATCCAGCTGGATGTTGGATGTTGGACAGTAATGTGTATAAAATGTGTGGCCATAAGTATATGTTAGTTAATATCTGGATCTGGATCTGGATCTACTTGTCCGCTGCACTTTTCTACCCCTTGTTTTTCTTCCGTTTCTCTTGCCAAATCATGAATCTTGTGTCGTCCTTTAACTATTTTCTCCTATCTTTGGACAAAAAACTAGTTTGTCTTCCCTCCGTCTACCATTCTTTTTCTAACTTTCAAGCTCCACAAAGTACCAAAACGAGAGCTGGAACTAAAACTAACGCTAAAAGTACATCAGGAACCGGAACAGAAGAGTGAACTTAACTTTCACCCACACTACAAAACCCACAACAACAGACGCATAGAGGAAACAGACTGGAGATGATAAATGAAGAACGAGAGAATAATAATAATAATACGAATACGAGCATTTACTTTTACTTTTAATTTACCATTAAATTTCGTAATACCTTTAATTTTCATTGGAATGGAATTCAGTTGTACTTTCCTTTCACATCCCAAAATTTTGAAAGATTTTGATAGAATAAGATTAAGTTTAATTTTTAGTGTACAAAATATTTATAAATTTTTTTATATCACCTTTACCTTGAAAACAAGTCGTATTGTATGGGGCACAATTTCACTGTCCTTTTAACTTTTTACTTTATTTTTGAATCTTCAAAATCACCGTAGTAATAATAATATTGTAAAATGGGTAGAAAATGTTTGTGGTTTGGATTTTAAACTTTGAGAATTTTGCACCGGTTTATATATTGTACATGTATGATAAATGGTTCTTTCTCGAGTTCTTGCTGTTCTTTGAGTCGTGTGTATTGTAGCTTTGACGAAGAGTTTGTTTTATTCTTACATCAACAGTTGTCGCTCTTGTCTCAAGTTTTGGTTTAGTTTGGTTTGTTTTGTTTTCTGTTTTTTTTCCTGAGGTAGTTTTATTTTTTTTCTTTATTATTTTTGTGTTTATGGTGGGAACTGTTGGGATGTTCAAATGTTATACTTGGAAAGAGAGAGAAATACTTTTGGTTTGGTTTGGTTTAGTTTTGTTGGCTGGTTGTTTGAAGGCAAGATGGCTCACTTCCTGTGTTTGTCAATCTATAGATATGAAAGAAAGACAGAGGCAGAGACAGAGGCAGAGACAGAGACAGAGATACGCGGAGAGAGAGAAAATGTATGTGGATGGAAACTTTTTTCAAGTAGCAAGTCGTAACTTGGAGCAACTGAGTTTTCAGTTTTGAGTTTCGAGTATTTTTGTTGGAATGAGAACATGTGCATTCACATTCAAATTCACATTCACATTCAAAGTTCACGAGAAAAGAAGGTGTAGAAAAAGAAGAGGACGTTATGGTGACAGCACGAAGAGTTTACCAAAAATTTAAGAAATGTAGTCAAAAGTTGTTTGTGGATCCGTAGCGTATCAACGATGATGTTATTTCGTGTCGAGTATTTTATTTGAATTGGAGAAATGTATATGGATACGGACAAACTCAACAGACACACAACTTGGGTTCAACTTATGTTAGCTTCACTTTTGTAACAAGTTTTCAATGTTCCTGTTAGTGTTGAAGGTGGTGGTTGATGGGTGATGTTGCTCCCTTCTTCTTCTTCTTCTTTATGTACAAACCAACGCCAACACCAAGAGTTCTTTAGATTCAGATTTGGATTCAGATTCGGCTTCAAAATCAGAATGAAATTCACAGCCAGATCAACTTTTCAGTCAGTGAGACAGACTGAAGCCTGTTTTAAAAGGAGCTTTTCTGTGACTCTGTTTGTGCGGCGTACGTTTACGGAAGGAGACAAGTGCAATGGAATTAACTCGTATGAAACCATGACAGCTTTTACTTGTCGCTCCTCTTTGACGTTTCAACTCTCACTCTCCTTCTTTCTCTTTCTCTCTCGCTCAAGTTTACCGAGCGAATGAATAAAGGTGACAGTAAAGTAACGTGAAGAAAAGAAGGTAAAGAACAAGTGTGCTGTTGCCGTCTGTACAATTTGAAGCTACTAACTCACAATAAGTTTTCTTTCTCACCGTAGTGAACACACAACACAATTTTACTAACAGTCACTCACCTTTCCTCTTCCCACAGTCACAAGTAAAGATATCATTCAACTCACCAAATAGAAATAGATATAGAAATAGAAAAGCTTTCCTCAACACAAAATTCAAAACTCAACACTCTACCTTTTGTACACTTTAGACATTTGAAGAAAATGCAACTTTTTCACTGTTGCTCTTGTCACAACCGTTTTCACATTTGTCTGTTTTGTTTTATTTTATTTTTTTTATCTTTCTCCCTCTACAAAAACTTGTTGTTCTCTTTTAGTTCGTTCTCTTTATATAAAAGTAAAACTTGGAATATTAATAAAAACAGGAAAAGTGGTTCTAATTTTTATTATTTCTGTTTTTTAAGATTAAATTATTTTTCTCCTTTGAAATTAGTCAGTTTATTTCCAGTTGTAGTATTATTTTTTACTTTATTAATTTACAATTTACAAGAAACTATTAACAACGAAAAAAAGGGAGAGATGATTGAAACAATGGTTTGTTAACCTTCACTTTTAGTGGGGGAGTGATTGTTTGTTTATTTATGTGCATATGTACTCTCGGCATATGCATGTAATAGTTTTACATGTATATTGTATATGTAAGTATGTATGTATGTGTGTTCGGGGTATCTAATCTATATCTTATACTGTTGTATTTGAATTTGTATTTGTAGTTGTATTTAGTAGAGAGCGGCGGAGCTGAGCAGAACAGAGGAGGGTAAGATGAGGAGATGAGGAGATGAGGCTAAAAGGAGACGGTAGCTCTGGTTGTGACTGTGACTGTGAAGGTAGAAGAAGAAGAGGAAAAGTCTCGTCGCTTGACTTGACTACATTCACCCATACATTGCCGCTGCCTGCTGCCTTTTTCAAATCATTCTATCCATCCATCGGTGGCATATAATTCTTGTTGCGACGATCATGAGGAGCAAGAGCAAGAGTACAAATACGAGTATGAGTACCACCAACCACCACGAGTATATTCCCTAGGAAAACGTGGAAACGAACCCGTACGACACAACGAGTGGTTTGGTTTGGTTGCCAACAAGCAACTTGAACATTGCTCAATCCCCAGCGCAAACTCCGCCTGCAAAAGATCCTCAGACTTTCTCTCTCTGTCTTTTACGCTTTCACCCCATTTCCTTTCTCTCTTTCTCTCTCTCTCTCTCTAGCTTTTGCTCGTCCTCCTCATACAAGACATGAGGTACCTGGGTATAAATATAAGTACAACTCGTCCCTCTCTTCCAGTCTCTCACAGTCCACAGTCCACAGTTCATACACTGTCTCTCATCATCCTCATCTTCATCAACATCAACATCATCAGCTCATTGGCAACAATACCAACTATATTGCTTCATAATCATAATCATAATCATGATAATGATATAATGGGATGCAGCATAACAAAATATAGTATTTTCTATACTTTGTAAGATGCTGAAGAATTGTGAGGTCATCATTTCTCAGTTTCAAGACTCAAGTCTCAGGTCTCCAGAATCTAGAATCTAGAATCAAGAATCGAGAATCCAGCTTTATGACTTGTTTCATCTTGCCTTTTCAACAATTCTATAGGGAATGAAAAGAGGAATGAAGAGTAGAATGGATGAATGGAAAGAAAGAGGCTCGAATGACTGCTCCGCTTTCCTTCCTGTCGTCTCATGAATATTGTACTTTGTGCACAATGTACAATGTACAAAATACGTTGAACTTGTCTTGGGTGGACTTGACTTTGCTGGTGTTATTGCACTGCCTGGAAGAGTTGAAGAATTGGGAGGCTGGATGCACCATGTGAAATTTTAGCAGAAGAGAAAATGTAAATGTTGCTCTTTGTTTTGTTTTCAACTTGTTATCTTTCTGCCATGTAAAATATGCTGAGTAACTAATTGTCACGAACTACGGTCTATGGTCTATGGTCTATGATGTTTGTGAGTTTGTGTGTGGTGACGACATGTGCCAAGTTACTCTGCATCTATTTATATAGTACATTTTATATGTATCTAATGTCTGTGTTTTGTCTTTTGTATTTATAGATAGCTTTCTGTGCAGGAAAATCAATACATAAGAAGCATATTTGTTCTAGTTTTCACGATATTTCATCATGAAAATAATAATGATAATAATAATAAATGATGAAGGAGTTAAATTCTATAAGTATTTTTAATCTCTAATGAAAATCCAAAATCCTCCACAATTTTTGGAGGGAAATGAAATGAATTTTGGAATGAAAATACATAATATTAGGGATTTTTTAAATGTAATACTTGTTACTTTTACTTATTATGTTCACGTTTACAGCTGAATATTGATTACTGAATATCCTTTTGATGAAGAAAAGAATGGATAGGAAAGTAAAGCCCAAGGTTGTCATTTAGTTGAATAAGGATAGTTGACTTTGACTTTTTATGAAAGGAAAAAAGAAGATGACAAGAGACACGGGTTTTGGCTGGTGTTTGTGTTTATGTTTTTTTTGTTGAGGTCACAGAGTTGAGATTCTTGTCCTGATGATATCATTTTCATGTCTGAAAGTGACAACGTGTCACTTGAAGAGCTCTGTTTTCTCATGTTTTGATGATGAAGCTATAAAATGTCCTGAAACCCCAAACCAAACCAAAGAATGGAACGGAGAAGAAAGAGGAGGATGAGAAAGATGGAACAAACTGAAAGTTGAGAGCTGAGATGATGACAGATAACTAGCATTGAAACTCAGACTCAGTCATCTACTCCAACCAAGACCCAGATTTTCCATGTTCTCTAATATTTCCTCTGGAACAATGAAGAACATGATGCAAATTAAAAACACCAAAATGAAAAAAAATGAGACATGACAAAAAGTCATCTTAAAGTCAGTCAACAAAGAGCATCTTTATACAATATTCTCCACAATATTTAGATGTCTAAGCATCCCAAAGCACAAGTTAGTACATCTTACGTTAAGCAGGAATGTTATGAAAAATGACAGAATAAAGACAATCGGAAGTTGGAAGTTGGAATTTAGATGGGTTGATCATGGCACTGTTTTCAGTCTGCAGTCTGCAGACTACAGTCTTTGTCTGTTATTCTTTACATTTGTTTAGATGGAAGAAAAAGCTGAGTTTTTTTTAAATCCAAAGCTTTTCCTTCTAGATTTTAGAGAAATGGGATGAAATGGGAGGGATTGGTTTAGGAAAAATGAGAAAAAGGTTGGCAATGTTGACATGCTGTCAACTTGTACTGAAATCTGTATTTTGATACATTTTATATTTTATGACAGGGCTCAGCTCAGACAACAGATCCACTCTTTCCTTTCTACTTTTTATTTCTTCATTTTTTAATCTTATGTGACGACGGTATTTTCGTATTTTCTGTTCGCCCAAAATTATGTCACGTTTTCAAATCATTTTGTACAAACACTTTACAATTTATTATGACCCAATATTTTGAAAAATTGATTTAATATATACTTTTCAGAACAAAAACAACATGAACACTAGCAAAAAGTGTTCAACTATTGAAATCTCAGTGTTTAAAAGTTTTCTACAAAAAATTCTTGTACCAATATCATGTTATAAACTAATAAATTAGCATCACCATAGTGATTTTACTATAAGCATGTAGTAAAACTTGAAAAGTAGCTCAGTAGCTCAAAATTGAGTAGGTGATTACTGGTATCTTTGGATCATCAATGAACTTTAGAGAGTTGCTCAAGTACATTTACCATGTTTTTTCTTGACCTTGTTAATTTTTATACAATAGCCTTCTTTTTTCTTTGATACGGAATTTCAAATTCAAATTGTGTGCAATAAAAACAGGATGACGTAATAGACCTGTGATATAATATAATTTATAATTTAGTAATTTAGTTGTTCTCAATTAGGTGAAAAGTTTGTTGTAAATTTTTAGAGTTTATAATACCTTCCGGAAAGATGAATTATAGGGTTAAAACAGCTCATACGATTACACAACCTGTGCAATGTGCAACGTAGAAGCATTGAAATATTATGCAGAGAGCACAGATAAGTGTATTGTGAAGCATTAGTATTTTGTATTTTGTATTTTAAATGGACATGATTTAAATGGACTAGAGCAGTAATTTTACAAACTTTCCCACTTTGTGACTAATTAGATTGAAGAAAGTCTCAACTATTCTGCATACGAAATACTAAATACTGACTACAAGAGTAAGCATTGGAGGTGCATCAGTGTTGATCGGGAATGGGATGAGAGCTAATGGCACCGTAATCAAGTTAGTAGTCGATTCTATCCAGCACTCAACCATGTTCGACATTCAACATTCAACATTTGAGATTCAGCATTCAACAACCAACAATCAACAAATACTTGGAAGAAACTCACTCGTATTTCCACAAGTATTCAGCTCAGTTTTACTTCAAACTCCACAGTCGACGCATATTGAATATTGAATGTGTAAAGAGTAAAGAGTAAATGATACAGCTGGAACCTTAAGTCAAACTCTGTCTGTTTTTCTCTCACATCCATCATACGATTCTTCATCCCTACAGATACACTTTTGTTCCTGTTCCTCGCTATATCCACTCTTGTACACTTTATACTCTACACAATAAATTCTAAAGAGTATAATTGAGCTTTCCAGCTCAATTGTCAAAGTAAACAATAAATAACTAAATAAATTACGCACAAGTTGAAAGAAGTGCAAAGGAAACTGGTTTCTAATTTCTAATTCCGTTTTTCCTCTCTCTCTCTCGTTCTCTCTTTACGCTTAAATAATCAATAGAATTTTCTTGATCTATTTGATCACCTCATCATCTTTATCTTTATCTTTATTTTCCATCTCAAAATCTGCCAAGAAATACAACTTTCTCCACTTGTAAATCAAACAACTTGTTTATGTTAAATCTGGCACAAAAGTAGGTAATTTACAACTTACAATCAAAAAGTAATCACACGATTTCCCAATCCCTTTTCAATTTTCAAGTTGATAACAATCCGAAAGTAATCAAAAGATTTTGCAACCGCTTTTCAATTTGATAAAAAAACTTTCAAACAAACGTTGACGCAATACAGTCCAGAATCCAAATCCAAACTATTCAAAGTTCAAAGTGCATATCCGTGTTCAGAAACTGAAAAGTTGAGAAACATTCAGAGAAATATAGAAACAAAATACTTTTTGTTAAATATACATGCTGTGAAATGCATCTCTTGTTGAGTGTGGAGGTTGACAACTGACAACTGTCGACTGAAAATTAGTATTTGACAATTGACATCAATTGTCAATTTGAATACAGTAAAAAGTTGAAGCTGCATGTTATAAATAATTCCCTTTTTTCTTTTTCTTTTCCTCGTGTCATTCTCACAATACATTAAAAAGTAATAAGAAGACAGGTAAAATATTTACAATGCCTTAGTGATCTATTGTAGAAAAATAAATAAATAAATACAATAGACTGCAGTTTATATACTATTTACAATGTACAGTGTACAGTGGAGTCTGTTCAAAAGTCACAATCAAAACACATTGTACCAGTAGAACTTAGGCCCAGTCACAATCAATAGCATGAAATAGTTGGGAAAGAAAAGGAGAAAAAGTGTAAGAAAGTGTAAGAAAAAAAGAAAGTAGCATAGTAAATCATTTTGAAGGATTTATATAAACATGAATTTATTTCCTATTTGACTTTGGCTTTGGCTTTGGCATTGGTATCGGGCAAGTGCACATTGCACAAACATTTACCAATGTTTACAAATACAAAGCTAAGGACTGTAAGCCAATAGAAACAGAATACAGAATACAGATACAGAAAATACCAATAAAATAAATTCCCATCGACTAATAGATAAATAATATCCAGTTGGAGATTTCTGACACAAGCTCTATGCTCTACGCTCTTTCATATCTATAAACTGTAGACTGTATTTTCTCTATTTCCACACAACTCCAGTAGACGAGACCACAGTTATGGTTCTGCTTTTGCTTTTGCTTGTAGTTCTACTTCTACTTCTTCTCCACTTTTGTTTTCATATCGCTCCAAGAAAAACATTTTTGGCCCCTCTTCTCATTCTCAATACCTTTTGACTTGACTTGTCTTGGCTTCACTTGACTTGTTTCAAAGTTTCTCAACTCTCGACTCCATTCTCGATTTTCTCGACGTAATACTCAACATCTGCATCTATTTGGCTTGCCCAGGATTTTTTGCGAAACCTCTGACTTTTGATTTTGGCTTTGATTCTGATTCAAGCTTGCACACTTTCCTATACCCATGCTCAAAAGAAAGGGAACTACAACTTTTCAATAAAGACACCTTGTTACATTTCATCACTATCAACTATCACAATTTCTTTGAAGCATTTGAAAGCAGAGGGATTTCATGTGTTGCAATCACAGACAAAATCAAAGCTCTTTTACACCTTTCACATTTCAGAACAATAAATTACACACCGCATACTATTACTCGGCGCTGTGAATGAGGAGAAAAGATATGGATAAAACTTCCCTCAAGTAATTTTATACAAACAAACCAAGGAAAAATAAAATAGATGCCTTAATTACCTTTAACTTTAAATATCAATAAAATCTTGAAACTCGAGAATTAATTCTCAAGAAGCGTAACATCCGCTAAACTTACTCAAAACATCTTTAAGAAAACCTGTACTTTTGTATTTATTGGTTGCATCTGCAAAAATCTAGATTTTAGATGTTAGATTCTAGATACCTTTTGGAATTTAGAAGGCGAGATATTAGGAAAATAAAGTGAGAGTCTGAACTTGCATTATTTTTCTATTAGAAGGTTCGTTTTATTCATAAGTTAGTCAAAGAGTGAGTGGAGTACATTTTATTTTTCTTATATATAAGAA